>CAUYSK010072556.1:0-11713 GCA_963575035.1 Avahi laniger | reverse complement strand
TTTTCCTTGCCTGACTGTGGAACTCTTTGACATTCTGAAACCAGGGCTATTTGAGACACCATGGTGTCATGGAGTCAGGTGGCTTCAGTTTAAATCACAACCCTACCACTTCTAGTTATGTAGAACTTGGGCAAGTTTCTTTACTTTTCTGAGTCTAAATTTCTTCATTTGTATAATAGAGATTAAAAAAAAAAAAAAAAGGCCAGGCGTGGTGGCTCACGCCTGCAATCCTAGCACTTTGGGAGGCCGAGGTGGGAGGATTGCTTGAGCTCAGGAGTTCGAGACCAGACTGAGCAAGAGCAATACCCCGTCTCCACTATAAATAGAAAGAAATTAGCCAAACAACTAAAAATAGAAAAAATTAGCCGAGAACAGTGGCGCGTGCTTGTAGTCCCAGCTACCTGGGAGGCTGAGGCAGGAGGATTGCTTGAGCCCAGGAGTTTGAGGTTGCTGTGAGCTAGGCTGATGCCACGGCACTCTAGCCCGAGTGACAGAGAGAGACTCTGTCTCAAAAAAAAAAAAAAAGAAAAGAAAAGAAAATCCTACTCCCAGGGTAATTATGATAACTAAATGATATAATGTATAGAAGAGGCCCAGCATAGAGGAAATAATCAATAAATAATAGTCGCCCCTGATGTAAGGTCAAGATGGCTAACAGATTTGATATCAAAAGACAGTTGTTATGGGACTAAAATTCATGTTTCCTAAGTTGTTTAGTGACCTGTTAAACTAAATTACCTCTCTACAAAGTGGCTCTTTTTCTCTAAAGATTTCTAAAGACGTTAATTCTCATTCATGTTACGGTCAATCAGTTGGCTAAAGAATGTAATTTTTTCCCTAGGACAGGAGAATTCTGATTCACATTTGTTAACTTGCCAAAGTTCATGTTTATTAAGAAAAAACAGTATTTATGTGCCATCATGCTTCCCATGCCTGCTTCATGAGCCCCCATCCCATCCGAACAGGCTCTGGCTGTCCAGGTGCCCACAGAATTCTGCCCTGACTCTGCTCAGGCCCTACTCCTCCTTCATAGTTCAGATTGACATCTTTATAGCACATTTCTAATTGATTCCACCCTCCTTGTTTCCTCCAAAATTAATAGAATTTATATCCTGTAAGAAATAATTTTATACTTAATTATATCATATCCTATTATTCTTATTAATTCATGCATTAATTGCATCTCCAGCTAAATGATAAGTTTGTTGAGTGCAAAGACTATTTTCTGTATGCTCCCATAATGTTCAACTAGCATTCAGCTCATAGTAGGTGCTCAATAAATACTTCTTTTTATTAAATTGATAATTGATATGGTTTCACGACAATCACCATTTACCTTTATATCAACCACCTAAACAGAGGGTCCACATCTGGAGCTTCAGCCATGGCAACATTTTGTCTGTGCCCATCTCCCTCAGCTCTACCTTTGACCTGCAGTCGCTGTCATTGCCATCCTAGCATCACCAACAATGGCACTCAAGTGTGTCTCCAGTTCCCCAAAGCTGAACTGGTGTTTTCTTCAGCTCAGTCCTCATGGGAAAGATACATGACATCAGACACTTAACCATATAATTTTTATTGTGAGAAATAGAAAAAGCCAAAGCAGAACATGTGGTTAAGGCCCCATACAGATGCGTTGGAGCTCAACTTCAAATAATATAATACATCTGTACAATTAATAGAAGCAAGAAGCATGAGTAGGCCAACCCAAGATACAGACTAAGTATGAGGTGGGGTGAATGTGGGGGGTGCATTCATACTGAAGGAAAGTGAACCAGGTTGTAGCCCATGCAGTGAAGACCATGAGCAAAAAAAAAAAAAAGGAAAATTAAAGATAATGGCAGTTAACACTTTGTATGAATGCTTCCAGTTTTGTTTCTAGGTAAACAGATGTATTTCTCTTTTGTAAAAATTAGAATTAAAATGTATATAATACATTTATGAAATAACAGATTTAATATTTAAATTAATTATTCATCATGATTATTTTTCTATAAGATTACTTTTAATTGCTACACAGTATTCCATTGAGTAGATAAATTTTTATAAGATTTCCATCTTATACTATTATTAAGCAATTCTGAGATATAAATTTGTGGCTAAAACTTTTGTGTATCAATTATTATATCGTTAGGAGAAATTCCTAGTAGTGGGATTTCTGGTAACATCCATTCTTGCTCTCTTAACTGTGCCTGTTTCCTCCCTTCACTGCTCCATTTCAGATCTTTGTGCTGGGTATCTTCCATTTAACACTCCAGACCCATTCCCTGCATTTCTTCTGTGTCTCAGGGGATGAATCTGCATGGACTTCTTCAACAAGCTCCTTGGCCTCTTGCTTTTGGTTGAGTTCAGCCAGTGAGGTATGATAGCAAAAGTTGGAGGGATGAGGAAAGGAGAGTGAAGCTGGGACATATTCCCTCGACTCCCTCCTCCAGGTTTGCCATAGGCTGGTCGCCACCCTCCACTGAGCACCACAGGCCCTGCCAGACAGCCCTCTGCACTAGCTCGTCTCCCTTCTGTCTCCTGGTTCCAGTAACAGCTCTCTCCTCTCACTCGGCAGGCCTAAGGTAGCAACGCAGCCTACAGGTAGGCAGGCCCAGGGTCGTGCACTTTCTTTTGTGGGTTCTCTATTCCCTGTCCAAACCTTTGTACGTAGTCCCCTTATTAAAACGCAAAATTATCTAATTCGTGCCATCAGGTCACGGCCATGCCGCAGACTGAGCCATCCCCTCTACAGAAGAACTCGCGTATTGACTCACATCACTTACTGTCACTTTCTCTCTTCTTTTGTTATCTTGAAAAACTCCAGTCATGCTTTCGTCCACCACAGTCACAAAACAGCAATGCACCCCACGTTGCCAAATCCAAAGTAGCAACTCCAGTCTTCGTCTTCTTCAGCCTATCAGCAGCAGTCGGCCAGGGAATCAGCTCTTCCTTCCTGAAACACTTTGGTTACTTCACTTGGAGGACTTCATTTGTATACCAGTTCTCCACGCTGTTGCTGACTCTTCCTGGCCTTCCTAACCTGTTGTAAGTGACCTAGTCTCCAGACTTCTTCTCTTCTGTATCCTTATTTTGGGGATTTCCTTTCTCACCGTGGCTTTAACTATCATCTCTATGCCAGCTACTTTCAAATTTATATATCCAGTTTGTACCTCTTCCCTAAACTCCAAATTCATATACCCAACTGCTTATTCAACATCTCAACCACAAGTTATCTCCTTTCACATATAAAAACCCTAACACATCACTTCTCGGCCTTTTGGCTAAGATCAAGTGTAAAAACCCTAACACTCATTTTATTTTATTTTTTTGCCTGCAAACATGTAAATGGCAACTCCATTTGTGTGGTTTCTCAGGTCAAAACTTTTGGAGCCATTTTTCTTCCATATTATATATCCAGCCTTTCAGGAAAACCTGTTGACTCTGACATTAAAATGAACAGAAGTCTAATGGCGTCTCAACAACTTTCTCCGCTGTCATTTCTCACCTAGATGAGAGAAAGGCCTCTGAACCAGTCTCCCGATGCTCTTGCTTGCCTCCTCCTCCCACAGGCTCTTCTTAGAGCAGCCAGATTATGTCAGCCATCTGTTCCAAATGCTAGTGGCTTCTCATCTCCTTCAGAATAATGCCAATGTCTTTCCAGTGATTTTCCAGATTTTGGCTCTGGGAATCTCTCTATTCTTGTTTCATACCACTCTTCCCTTCACAGATCGTCCTTCTAGTCCTTAAACACACCGAGCATGATCTCAGCTCAGGGCTTTTGCATTTATTGCTCCCTCTTTCTGGAATGTTTCTGGAAAGCTCTGCTGCTCCATATTCACAGAGATTGCTTCCTGAGTTTTCTTAAGCCTCTGCTTAAATGTCATGCTACCAGAGAGGCTTGTCTTGAAAAGTACAAAACTAACCTCACCTGCCACTCCCTTAATCTGTTACTGTTTTTATAGCAGTCATCACCACTTGGTATATTTTATTTTTATTTTTTATGTTCTTATAGCTTTTCTCTTCCCCGAGAGTTAAGCTCATTGAAAGCAGAGGCATGTTTGCTCCCCACTGAATCCCCAGCTCTTAGAACTGTGCCTAGCACACTCGTAGGCACCAAAGAAATGCATTTAATAAATAAATACATGAAAACATATGTATTGAATATTTTTTCCCTTTTAATGTTCATTGTGAAAATTTTAAAACATACACAAATTAGCGGAACTTGTTTAATGTATTCTCATTTATTCACTAGTGAATTTTAACAGTTATTAATATATGGCCAATCTTGTTTTACTCATCCTGCACTACTTCCTTCCACCCACATTCTACTAGATAGTTTTAAAGCAAATCCCAGATGTCGTGTCATCTGAAAATTATATCTGTTTTTATTTGCCCCCTAAAATTTATGCAATTTATACTGACAACGAGCAGTATTTAAGGTGTCCATTTTCCAACTCCCTACTTATATTAGTAGATATGATCATGTAAAAATAATCTTTGCCAATTTTATTGGTGAAAATTTATCTCAATTCATTCATTTTTGAATTAAAAAGAACAATGAAGAAAAAAGAAAGTTCTTGAAGTCCAAGATAATACCTTCTTCTTTACCTCTGTGACCTCGCACAATTTCAAGAAAATAACAGACGAAAGGTTATAAAATTATATTCTATTTCTTTCTCTTCTTTAAAGTTTGTCTTATAGAATCATGCACATTAACTTGTATCATTATAAGATTAGAGCTTTATCTTAATCATCTCAGCACATACTACTAAAAGGAACATTAGAAACAACATAATTTTTTTAAAGTCCTTTTTTGATTTTTAACTGGAATGAATAGAGAAATTGCTGAGAAAAAATAAGTTGCAGGTTCTCAGCCAGTATTTTTCAACTGGTCACCTCAATAGATAACCTCATTTAAAAAAAAAAAAAACCTTTCCGGAGACTTTGCTCAGTCTTTGAAGCCATCTTCCAATTCTGGAAGTGGAAATCCAGCCCAAGGTGCCCCTGGGCTTCTGCCGCACCGTGGGACTGGAGACAGATTGCATCCTGGCAGGGCTGGGCTTGGTCTGTGTTGGGAGGGTCCAGGTTGGTGGTTCTGGCAGTTACACAGAACATCTCTGTAACTCTCTCTGGAGGAAGCCTTCTGTTCTCCTAAGTGTTAGCATATTAAGTATCTAGCCGCATGGACTAGGATGGGGAGGGGTTTGGAAAAGAAAATGTGAAGACAAATGGGGATATTTAAAAGCAGAAAAGAAAATCTAACACTCAGAACAGCATTCTTTAACTTCCTCTAGCTATAAATTTTCTCTCGTTGATTTCCTGCCTTGGAAAGAACCCATTAATGAAAGAAAGAAAAAAAAAGCGCAGGCTGGAAGCTCAACTGTGGCTTTTTTTCACGGTAAACCTGGTACCATTCATATCTGTGAAATGTGAAAGGAAGATTTGTCATTTTGTCATTTTACCAAAAAGCTTGAGCAACCTATTTAAAAGACACAAAAATAAGTTTCAAATCTGGGCGGAGGTGGCAGCAATGCATCTCTTGCCTTTTTCTCCTGCTTGCTTTACCAGTGGAGCTTGAAGCTTCTCAGTCTGTCGTCACGTTTACCTCCATTCCTTCCCTGCCAAGAACCTGATGGCTGAGTTTCCAGTTATATTAGGAGTCAGACAGGTCCCTGTTGTGATTTGCTTGAGACCCATCCAACTAGATTTCTGGGTGGGAAATTTATTCCTTCTCCTCCTTGAGGGGTATAAAAACAGGTCAACAATGTCTACACTCCACATGGATGGACGTCCACTGGACCACAGATGTGACCCCCTTATCAGTGCATGAATTGCTTGGAGAAGAAAGATGGAAGTAGAGGTCTGCCAGGAATGAGGCCTTCCCAGGCTGGCCCTTTCTGCAGCTCCCTGGGAGGGCTCCTGGTGTTTCCAAGCTGCTTCTCCAGGAAAGCAGGCTCCTGCCTTCCACAGTTCTGAGGGGCAGACCCAAGCAGAGGGGGCTTTCCCTAAGTGTTCCAGAGGTCCTCAGAACCTTCTAGCCAGAGCTGCCACTCAAGGTTCATAGCCCAGCCTCCTGGGGTACCAGTCCAGAGCCTCTTAGGGGCATAAATCTGAATAACGCTATAAGTGATAGACTCCTAGCCCTTTCCTCAGCACCTTAGACAGGCAGGAGAGCTATTGCTCTACCAACTCTACCTTGACTAAGGATGAGCACTTACAGTCCCCAGAGGATCCTTTCCCAGGCAGGAGCAAGACATTCCAGCCACAGCACGGTGCATCGGCCTGCATGTATGTGAACTCAACATGGAAGGGAAAGAGAAAGAAGGATAGAAAACAGTAGAGGAAGGAAGGAAAAAGGAGAGGAAGAAAGGGGAGGAGAAGGGAGAGGAGGAGAGAAGAGGACACGGGAGGAGAGAGAGGGAAAAAGCAAGGAGTTTCCCTCTTTCATTACATCTGTTTCTTGCTATATTATTCCAGAAACTGAAGAAGCCAACTAGTGGGAAATAGGGAGTTATCTAATTCTTTTGATAGAGGTAGAAAGATTTCAGTGTACCTCAACTTACATATAAGTTGTGGTACTGGAAATCTTTCTTCCTCTTTTAATTTACATAATTTTATATTTCAAATATATCAAAAATTCCCTACAGAAAGAATTCATGTTGGAAATTCATTTTAAAAGTGAAAGTTCCTTTTGAGATAAGAACAATCACCTACCATATTATTATTATGTTCTCTTAGTGAGATGTTCCCTTTCACAAGTTAGATAAAAATCAGAACAAAAAGGGTTATATTTAAACAGAACTTACTCAGAAGTTAAAAGAGATAGTTGTATTCATTCTTTAAAATACCCTGAAGAAGAAGTAATCTACTGACTGACTCTGGAAAACAACACAGGTTTTCAAGTGTTGGTGTCATGACTAGAACCTGGTTCTTGAAGGAAAAGGGAAAACTTGTAGCAATGACTCATTTAATAAATTATGTGGGAATAAAGTCTTTGATGAAGTCCCCATTTTAAAAAGAAATGAAAGTGCTTTTGAAAATAGCGGAGATGTGAAAGCATTGTATGAGGACTGCCTTCTGTTCCTCAGTCTCTCTTTCCCCTCCTTTAGGTCACTCTCTCCCCATCCCACACCAGTTCTCTCTTCATTAAAATGAATGGCTTAATATCAGCTAATCATAGAAAACCTTAGTGTAACAGAGTTTCTGGGTATCATCCTACACAACAATGGTCAAAATTAAAAAAAAGAAAGAAAAGCTTTTTTTTCAATGTATTTATTAAATCAGTTTCCTCCTACTAAGAAAACTTCCAATATTCAGATGTAAGAAAACAGATGATGATATAGATACAGAATTATTCCTAATCTCAAGGTCATTTTTCAGTGGTGATAAAGTGAGAGAGAGAATTAGCCCAGGATACTCCTCATGTGCCTATACTTCATGTTCTACCTCAATGTCCCCTTTCTGGCATGTTTGCATTCTCTTACTCCTTTAAATCTCACCATCTTCAAAGCAGCTTCTTCTCACCTCCCAAAGACTCACATTTGATTTTGTTTCTAATATTATTAGTATTACTAACCTCTTTATCTCATGTTCGTTGGCAAAATGTAATTTTCATAACTTAACAACATGACTCATACAAATATACAATGAACATGTTAAAAATTTATTCAACTCATCAATTAATAAGGGAATCAGACTGACCTCGGACTGTATGTAAAGTTGTTTCAAAAAAAAAGAAAAACTTTTTGAGGAACAATTTAAAGGCAATTTGAAAAATGATAATAATATTAGAAGATGATTGCTAGTTTAAACACAAAACTGGTTAATGTCCTACAAGGCAATAAACCATTGCATATCTTTTCTACCAGACAGAGATTACTTGTATCCCTACTGAACAAAAATTACTAGTCAATGTTACTCCACAGTGTCTGGGCACTAATCAATAGTAACCAGCAAAGCCAAACAATACTAGATTGGCTTATAAAAATAAATAATTTGGAGGTGATATCATAAAATATAATATTAAAAGATAATGCAGCCATCCTTTGGGCCTTATTTACAGGTCTTAAATAATTTTTCTTTATAGTAGAAACACAAGTCCTACTGCTCTGTTATTATTTCAATCCCATTTATAAAGTTTCTGACAATATTGAGACTATTTCATCAGAACACATTGGTCATTAGTTGAGATATCAGTACTTTTTAACAGAAAAGAAGAAGGAAAAACATTCATCTGAAAATATTGGCTAAAAGACATGTCCCTCATGCCAAACAGTGGGACTGTCCAGCAGAGCCCTCAGGTAAGATCATTAAGACAGAAAAGCTGAGTAATCAGGAACCATGCCTGATATGGATCACACACCAAGCCAGAGGCTAGGAAACTGATTTAAAAGTTGGTATCAAGGAGCATGCAGGGTGGGAAGCCAGAAAGCAAAGCTTGAGGCTACAGCAAGTCAGATGTCAACAGCCAAGATTTTAATGAGCCAACAGTCTTCATAGGTCAGGAAAGATAAAGCAGACAGACAGGCAGGGCCAGAGTACTCGGATAGCCAGTATCAAGGGCACTCTGCCCAGAGAGCTTTGACCTCGGACTGTACCTGACACTCCTCATCCACTCACACTGGAAAGGCTGCTCAATTCTTAGGCAGAGAGCTCCATCCCAGGGTCATGTATTGCCCAGCTATGTAGACTCTTCCAGCAGCTCCATTGCTTAGAAACTAAATCTATCTTTGACAGCAGAAAAAATAAGAGATACAAGAGTAATATTTCCATATTCCTCAGGTCCTAGTCCAACAGTCTATTGCCCTCTCAAATTAAATTGCCTATAAAAGAGAAAACCGAAACGGGGCTAGATGCCTACAGAAACTGATTTCTAATTTCTGAATCATTCCTGAGTTATTTTTTCTTTGCCATTGGATCCCACTGATGTATCTTCCATCAGTCAGTGAAAGTATAATTGATACTTTTGCATGAGCAAAAATCCTAAATCTCTTTTGCATAGACTAAGTGAAGGTAATTTGAAAAATAATCGGTGAAATTAATCAGGGTAGGAATTTAGCGTGAGGAGCAGAAATCTTTTGGAATGAACACCCAGAACATAAGCATCTCTTTGAGAATTGTATCCCCTGCTCCATACATCAGAGTTGGCTCTGGCTGTCATGTTTATACTATATTTGCATATCACTGTGACAAAGCAGATTGAACTAGGGCTAGTACCTAAAAGAAGCTAGGCCAATCAGTGTTTCTCTCTTGAGAATCCTGAATTGGAATTCAGGAAAGCAAACTCAGGCACAATCAGAGAGTCATCAATTATCATTTTGTTGCCTAATACGGTAGCCACTAGCCACATATGGCCATTTACATTTAAGTTTAAATTAACTAAAATTAAAAATTCAGATTCTTATTCACTCCAGCCATAGGTAAATTGCTCAGTAGCTACATGTGGCTAGTAACCTACCATACTGAACAGAGCAAATATAGAATATTTCCATCACTGTAGAAATTTGATGGACAGTATCAATCCATCATGTGCTAGGGAAAATAGACAAAGCCTATAAGTAGAGACAGGGAAAGAAAGTAGATGTGCAATTAGAAGTAGAACCCAGAGGCAAAGAAGGGTGTGATGTCACCTGGCTCTATTTTCTAGGCCCTTGTTCTAGTCTCTAGGAAGACTCAACTTTTTCTTGCCTGTAAACTCCGTAATATATGTGTGTCTACATATCCCTACAATAAATTCTTCTTTCTCACTTAAGCTAGTTGGTTTAAAATTTGTTATTTGCAACTTGAAGATGCAAGTTATGAAAACCTGCAGCAGGTTAGGATGATTTGAATCCTTTTAGCTCTCCCTAGTCTTTTTTTCTCAAACACACAGTAGCACTGAATTGCTGTTTTGTTATTTTTCCCTTCCATTTGTCTACAATATGTGTGTGTGTGTTTTCTTACATTTATCTGCAGTGAAAATTCCAAAAATTTACTGAGCTGGAGGTATTAATTTTTAACTTTAAGTCTCTAAATAATGCAGTCTAACCTCACTCATACAAGCTGTGGGTACAGGTTGGGTGGGTTAAAGTTGGGTCTTAGTGATAGAATTACTTGGAGGATGGCTTGTTTATTTCCTCTACCCAGAAATGTACTCAGGTGCCTCGCATGCAGTCAAGATACACCGTAAACTGCAAGGTTATAACGTACAAATTGTCTCAGGAAAAGAGCAGAGAACCAAATTTATATGACTTAGGAGATGCCTCAGCAATGTTTTATTTTCACTAAATATCTTTTGCTAAAAGGTTTTGAGACAGAAAGCAGAAGCCTCGTATCTGCTAACATAACTTTAGGACTCACAGGCTTGCAAAGCAAGAGCGATCTTGACCTGGGGCGGGGAGAATACCTTTGATCTTCACCAGCCACTGTAGCTGCCTCAGATTATCTCAAATCCTAAACAGGGGTGAAAGCATGCCTGAAGCTATTGGAGCTCTACTACCTGCCATGTGCGATGATCCGTTACAGGGAAGGGGCTGCTGTGAGAAGTGATTAAAATCTATGGGTGGTGGAGAGAGGAATGTATATCACAGAAAGCAAGGGTTTGCCACCTGAAACTGCTTGCCGTCTAAGGGGGGTAAATGACCTTCATCATATGATGATGGGGTTGTGTTTGTAAGTTTAGGAGTCGGATTCAGAAATATAAAAGGAAGAAGAGCTAAAATTAGGAAGTCAGAGTAAAGAGGAGAATCTGAGTAGGAAAAAAAATAAAAGAATAAATATAAGGCTAGATTCTGGGAGAAGAATAGTCCAGAGAAAGAAAGCTAACAAACAAACAAATTTAGGGGGAAAGTGGCCCAGAAAAGAAATATCTCATATTAAAAATTATTTCATGTGGGATGCTCAATGTAAATATTCACTCCAACTTCTCCCCTACAAAACTGTAATGACATCTGCCCTCCCAAATCACAAAGACCTCTCTTGTGGAAGGAGATGAATTAGCCTGGCACATTCATGAGAGGTGAGCCAAAGACAAAATCTCTCAGAATTCTATGTAATTCTTCTCATAATCAATATTTAACTTTTTAAAATAAAATGGTGGCCTCAAGTAAACTTGTGAAACTATTTAAATCTGATAAAAAATTACATTTATGCCATCTTGTCTTAAGTTGAAACTTCAAATTTTTGCCCAGCCAAAGTTAGTTGCTACTCTGATTTAATATGAAGCAAGGAGAAAGGAGCAATGTAATAAAAACAATAATTATAGCTTCAATTTACTATTTATTATGTTCTTGATACTGTACTGATCTATGTCTCTACTATCTGATCCGGTCTAGCTCTTACAGCAGAATATATTGCTTCCGTGTTATAGATGATATAATTGAAGCTAGGAAGTTAAGGTTAAACTCCAAGTAATAGAAGCAGAATTCATATCCAGGTATTCTAATCAAGGCTGCAGTAAAAAATAGATGGCGCCTGCAAATTGGAACTTGGGGAGTTTAATAAATGTACGAGGAAGGTGTAAGGAAGGATCCACAAAGTACTTCCCTAGCTAATTCCAGTGGCAGCCATTGGACTATCCCTGGTCTACAGGGGCGGAGGAGGTGGTACGTATCAGCAAACTGTGTGATAAGGACCATCTTTCAGAAGCCATGACCTTTAGTCAGGAACATGGTCAGCCTACGGTGACCACAGAGAGAGAGCTGGTTTAATATGCTGACCACACACACACACACACACACACACACACACA
>CAUYSK010072551.1:0-12608 GCA_963575035.1 Avahi laniger | reverse complement strand
TTGAGAGCTCCTGAGAAGCTGAGCTGCCTCCAGCAATTGGCCCACCCCTGCCTCGGCTCCTTGAAAGTTTGTAGGTGGAGAAGGGGCTCCCCAGCCACACGCAGTCTTAGCGTCTAAGGCACATGCTTGCTTTCTCCCTCTGCTCCTCCAAAGCATGGAAATCTCAGGTCCAAACCTCTCCTGCTCTCCCCGCTCTGACGTTGATTCTCCATGATGTTATTTTCTAACGAGGGTTTGGCTCCCAACTTAACCTTCTCCTTTGATGTTCCCCATCTGCCTTAATTCATTTTGTGCTACTGTAACAAAATACTTGAGACTGGATAATTTGCAATGAAGAGGAATTTATTGGCTTATGGCTTTAGAGGCTGGGAAGTCCAAGATTGAGGGGGTCTGTCGAGGGTCTTCTCACGGTGTCATCGTATGGCGGAAGGCAAGAGGACAAAGAGAGGGCGAGAAAGGAGGCCAAACTTGCCCTTTTATGATGGCACCAACCCCACCCATGAGGATGGAGTCCTCACAGCCTAATCACCTCTTAAGAATCCTATCTCTTAATGCCGTTCCAGTGGCAATCAATTTCAACATGAGCTTCAGAGGGGACAGACGTTCAAACCGTGGCCCCGTCTCCCTATGATTCTTTCATTATCTCTAAGGGCCTTTCTCACTGGCATCTGTACCTGGGTTCTTCTGGCTCTGAGCTAATTACTTTCTAATATTTTCTGTATTTTTTACTGATATAGAATAGTCATACATAGTTTAGGGGTACATGTGATATTTTGATATATGTATACAATGTGTAATGATCAAATCAAAGTAACTGGGTTATCCAGCATCCCCAATATTTGTCTTTTCTTTGTGTTGGGAACATTAGAATTCTTTTCTTCTAGTTATTTTGAAACATACAATAAATTATTGTTAACTATAATTTTCCTACTGTTCTATTGCATACTAGAAATTATTCCTTCTATCTAACTGTATTTTTGCATCCATTAACCAATTTCTTTTCACACCCCCACCTCTCTTCTGTTCCCAGCCTCTGGTGATCACTGTTCTAGTCTCTACCTCCGTGAGATCCACTTTTTTCATCTCCCACATATGAGAACATGCAATATTTGTCTTTCTGTGCCTGACTTATTTTAAAATCAAGCTCACTCCTTTCTGAAGAAATATCATAGTTGTTAGATTCCCTGCCCTCATTCTCTCCCTTCTCATCCCCCTCCATTAAGAACCCCAATTTTGTTCACGATGAATCAGAGGTGATCGTGGCAACCCCATTTTCCTTTGTTGGGGATTGGTCTGGGGGCAGGCATGTTCCTCGAGTCTGCCCAAGGAGATGTGGGGAAGAGTCTCCTAGGAGACTTCTGGGAAAATGTTTTCTCCATAATCAAAAGACGGAGTCAAGGCCTCACAAAGGGAAGGGCTCCTTGTCCCGCACGTTTCCTTCACCCTTAGGATGCTGTCAAATGAGCATATGGTGTTTGAGGCTGCAACAGCCGTCTTGTGACAATGAAGATGGATGACCTGCCACCAGAGGAGAAGACCTGAGATCTTGGCATCATAGATGCGCCACTGTACCAACCCTGCCTGCCTCTGGGCTTCCTGCAAAGTGACATAATAATAAGTGTGTGTATTGTTCCAGCCACCCTCCATTTGGTAATCTATTACTTGCAGCTGAAAGCATCCCAACTAACACACAGAGTATCCACACTAGTCCAGCATGTCTGCCTCTAACCCTTTAAAATCTATTCTACATATGGTAGCAACATTCTCTTTCTGCAAGAAGACCTCGGTCACATCACTTCCCTTATACAGAGTTGGTGGCGGTTCCTGATTATCTACCAATTTTAGTCCCAGCTTCTCAGTAAGCCTGGGTTGAATGGAGACCCTCTCAGCTGCAGCCTGCAGCGGGCAAAGTTCCAATGAGGGCTTCTAAAAGGACTTGGGAGTCCACGTAGATATTTGTTACCTTGACCACAAGGGGCAGCCACTGTGGCCTAGAGAAATAATTTTCAGCTGTGCATCAGAGTCCCTTAGAGGGTTAGTTGCAAACAGATCGTTGGGTCTCATTGTCAGAGGTTCTGGCTCAATAAATCTGGGGAACAGTCCAATAATTTGCATTTCTAAGACGTTCCCAAGTGACACTGATGCTGCAGGTCTAGGGACCACCCTTTGTGAATCAACGATCTCTGGAATACTCAGGTATTAGAGTGAACCCAGCCCGACCTTCTCCCCCTCCCCTCCCCCACCAGGTTGGGACTCCTTGGAGTTCAGCAGGGACTGTGCTCATATGCACTGTCACCCCACAGCTGGAGAGAGGGCTAGTGCAGGGGGAGGGAAAAAGAGAGAGAAGTACTTACTGAGCTCCTGCTACATTTCAGGAACTGTACTGGGCAGGGGGTTTAACAGTGAGCGCAGGTAGGTACCGTTCCTACTCTCACGGGGCTCACAGACTAGTGAACAAAGACAAGTAAGCAGTTAAGGAAAACAAGCTCAGATACAGTAAGACCTTTGAAAGACACGTGGGGGAGCTGCCTTCTACAGGAGGTCATGCAAGGACTCTCCAAGCAGGTGGCTCTTGAGCTGAGAGAAACTCGAACATGGGGGAGGTGAGGGGTTCACAAAGCTACGGGAAGAATGTTTCGGGAAGAACAAGCAAGAAGTGTAAATGTCCTGAGGTGGGGATTAGCTAGGTGAGGTCAAAGCTCAGCTAGTTAGAGTGGCTGGAGACCGAGGAGCAAGGGGAAGTGGACCCAGATGAGATCAGGGAGTAGGCACAGGCTGGACCAGGCTGGTTATCTGTTGCTGTGTAACAAACACCCCCCAGACCTTAATGCTATCAAAAAAAACCATTTTCCGCTGGGCACGGTGGCTCACGCCTGTAATCCTAGGTCTCTGGGAGGCCGAAGCAGACGGATTGTTTGAGCTCAGGAGTTCGAGACCAGCCTGAGCAAGAGCGAGACCCCCTTTCTACTAAAATTAGAAAGAAATTAATTGGACAACTAAAAATATATAGAAAAAATTACCCGGGCATGGTGGCGCATGCCTGTAATTCCCAGCTACTCGGGAGGCTGAGGCAGGAGGATCACTTGAACCCAGGAGTCTGAGGTTGCTGTGAGCTAGGCTGACGCCACAGCACTCTAGCCCGGGCAACACAGTGAGACTCTGTCTCAAAGAAAAAAAACCATTTTCTTAAGCTCAAAGATCCTGTGGGTCAAGAATTTGGACAGGGCTCAGCTCTTCTCTCTCCCTTATACCTGGGGCCGCAGCAGGGATGACTCGTATGGCCGAGGGCTGGCGAGTCCACGCCAACAGTCCTCATCCCACGGCTGGCATCTGATGGGTGGGCTGGCTCAACGCGGGCTCAGGGGACGCTGGCATCCCGAGCCCCGGCATGTGGCCTCGGGTGGACAGTCTTCTTACGTGGCAGCTCAGGGCTCCCAGCCAACCAGACAGAGGCTGTCTGTTCCTTATGACACAGCCTTGAAAGTCACGTAGTGTCATTTCTGCCACCCTCTACAGGTTGAAGCCTACCCGGATTCAGTGGAAGGAGTGGTGATTTGTAGCCGTTTTTCCAAATCCCTGGTCAGTAGTCATGTGCTTATTCTCGGTGCCGCAGTGACTTGTTGGAAAGTTTTGACCAGCAGAGTGCCACCGTCCCGATGATGCTTTCAGGTGACGCATCCTGGCTTCCTCCGCTTGCTCAGAAGATTGTAGAGGACATTCACGGACTCCTTAAATGAGCTCAGCCTGTAACCCTCAGTTTTCTCAGATTCCTCAGAACCTCGGTTTCCCTTATAAGTGCACCAAATCACTGATTCCCTCGTCATTCAGAGACACAGAGTGGGCACCTCCTGTGAGCTGGGTGCTGGGGAAATGGCCCTTTACAGATGCGGAGAGCCTGCCACTCATCTCCTCATTGGGCCAACCCCCTGCGATGGCAGAAAGGGCTTTGTGAACCCCGTTCTCCAGGAGAGGACATCAGGTTAAGGGGGGGCAGGGGACCTGGTTGAGGCCGCACAACTAGAGAGTGAGAACCAGGATCTGGACCCAGCTCTTCTTTTGCAAACCCAGTTTTCTCTCTGTCACCGCCTGTTGCTTTTTCTCTGCATCCAGGGTGGTACCAGGACCGCCCCCGTGGGCCCCTGACTGGCGCGTCTGGTGCTGATTTCCAGGAAGGGAGCACCTCGCGCTGTGGGTGTGTATCCCAGGCTGCCAGGCCCCACGGCAAAGAATCCTCTGCTTTGTGCGTACAAATGGGGATTTATAAAGCTCACCACAAAGCCTGGCCAAACACATGCTGACTCTTCACTGGCACTGTCAGTGCCCGGAGCACCGAAGAGCTACTCTGACCACATCTGGCCTTCATGCCTCCTGCCCAGGGACGCTGGCAGCTGCTCCCTGAAGCCTGTGCCCTGGTCATCTATTTCAACGTTCTAATGAAAAATTCACAACCAGACTATTCTGGCCACCTCGACCTACTATTTGCGTTTATGTACAATACATGCTGTACTTTTCTGGTGCCCAAAGTAGGGAGGAGCTCTTGGCCTATTTGAAGAAGGCAGGAGCACTTGGAAGAGGTCTCCTGGAATCATGTTTCCACTGGCCTGGGAAAATGTCTCTGAATGTTTTCCGATGGGGCCCTTGGAGGCTCCATGGAGTTGAACAGGAATAGTCAGTGGCAGGCCCACGTGTCTTGTTGTTTCTGAACCTTTGACAAAATTCGGAGCAGCTGCTCGGGCCAAGCAGGAATGCTTTATGATGTGCTGACACCTCTGGGAGGTGTCACAGGGAGTGCCGGGTGCCATCTCCAGACGACGCGAGTTTATGGCTTTCCCGTCTGCAGGGTCCGGGAGTGGAAGCTCCCTGCGTGCTTGCTGCCAAGAGCGAAAAGGGAGTCCGTGAAGAGTCACCTCTGAGACCCTGTTCTTCGAGGTTCTGGCCGTCAAAGGAGAGAGCAAATCCTGTCCTGGCAGCGCATCTGCTTCCTCTGACGCCGCTGCGGCTCCGACAGAGACACGCCGTGGTCATTTCCTGTTGAAGGACATATTACTGCTCATGAACAGAGCCAACTCAGGCCGGAGTTCCAATTCTGGCTCTGCCACTTTCGAGCTGTGTGACCTGGGCAAGCCACCTTGGTTTCTTCTCCCTTAAAATGGGGCTAATAGAAGCTCTGCTCTACAGTAGCAATCAGACGGCGACAGGTGGCTGCCATTGCTCAAGAGCATCGGCTATAACAGGCATTGTGCTAAAATATTCACGTAGATTATTTATTAAATAATTTAGCATTCACAAGATCCCCCTGACATAGGCACCATTTTACAGAAGAGGAAGTGTGGCTCAGAGAGGTTAGGAAACCTGCACAAGGTCACACAGCTGGCAGGATTCAAATCCACTGGACTGCAAGGCTGACCGTTATATGTGACAGTCTCCCAGATTTTCTGTTGAACTCCTGTGAGTCTCAGATGTTGCTGTGTAAAGGGACCTAACAAAAGGCCCGACTCGAGCAGCAGCCCCACGCTCATGGGTTCCCCTGCCATGTGCCCATCTCCCGAGTGAAGAAGACAGAGAAGCGGACCATGGCCCCAGGTGCTGAGGGTCCGAGTTGGCCGCGAGTTCGGGGGGCCCAGCTGCCAGCAAACAGCCACACCAGCTTCAGGCTGGCTGCTCTGAGAAAGGTGCCTTCAGTGCTCGGAGCAGCTTTAGTTTTCTCAGGCTTGAACCAAAACCTGCGAGAGCTGAGCGGTATGATGCTGAGGAGCTTGGCCCCTGCTACAGGACAGTCCCAGGCAAGTTAATGTGTGTTTTGAGCCTTTTTCCTCATTTGCAGATGGGATGGTGATGTTCTTGTTCTCCAGCACGGCTGTGAGGTGCAATAAGAGGCAGCGGGTGAAGCACTTAGCACCGTCTCTGGCACGTCACCAGCACTCAGCAGGGGGCAGCCGCCACCACCCCACCCCGCAGACTTCAGCTGCAGGGCAGAGTAAGAGCGGGGAGCCGGCCTTCCTCATGAAAATATTTTAGGAAACAGAAAGGCAAAAATCAAAGAAAGGCACAACCATAATTGGACACCCCGCAGGCCCTCCCTGGCCTTTGTGTCTTTCATCCTCTGCGTGTCTATTTTGAACCTTCCTTTTAAACATCTCTAACCTTTTCTCAAATAACGCAAGAAGTCCCCTCCTCATCCCCACCCCAGGGGACATCTGAGAGACTCAAAGATGCTGCCGATGTGCAGCTTCTGCAGAGAGAGGCGGAGCATCGCATCCCCCAGAGCACGAGCTGTCCTGGACTTCAAGTACCCCGGTCAGAGTTTGCTGTGTGTTATGTTGAAGGCACGTAATTAGTTGTGCCTCTTTCCTGAGGCCTTAAAAATCCTTTAATTCCCACAGAGTCCATTTAAATCATCTAAACAGTAAATTCTTTTTGCATTAACCTTAAGGGAACTGAGTGGTTTGCAGAAAGGTCCAAGAAGCAATCATTTTATGGGGGATGAACTCTGTTTTTGGACCCACAGCACCAAGAATTCCACCCACCAGGGCAGCGGGATCATACTGCCTGTGGATGGCAGATGCTGTTTATGACCAACGCGGTATCCACGTCCCCTTTTGTTGCTGACAGAGCACCCCGATTTTGTTCAGAGCAGCCAGGAACTCAGTTCCCAGTGACGTCCTCCCTTTCCCATGCACCCTTGCAGCAGGGGCGGTCATGCAACACGCACTGGACAAGGAGACGTGCACATGGGAGCCTTTGGGAGCTCTTTGGAAGGCTGCTCTTCTGCCATCTCCCTTACGTGTACCTTAGAACAGACATGGTTGTGGAACCATAGCCGCCCTCTTCAAAGCAAGCTGGAAAGGAGAAGAGAATCGAAGAGAAGCGGTCCTGACATCACTGAGCTGCTGGACTGTAGCCAGCACTTCCTCCCTCCATCTGTACGACATTGAGAGAAAAACAAACTCCCTCCTGCTGAGGGAGAGGGCTGTGCTGGGAGTCGGGTTGACCAGATGGCTAAACTGCTGTGGGGCAGATATGTGACATGGGGCCACTGTGGGACAGGGGCCTAAATATAAGCATCCCCACCTCACCCTGGGCCCTTCCTGTCCCACAGGGCAAAAAAATTGTTTAAGTGGCTTTAGTTGGATTTTCCATCACTTGCAGCCTAAGTATTTCCAACTGATGAGCAGAGCTGAAAACCCAGGTAAGGAAAACCGGGCAGCAAATTCAGGGCTGGATTTTCCGCTCTAATCATGGTCTTTCCACTCTTTCTGGGTGAGAGATTGGCCGAGTGACCCTCACAGAGCAGCAGGGCGTAGACAGAGAATCTAGACTGGGAAGTCCAGATGTGTCGCAGACAAGAAGGGCAAAGGCAGTGAGGGTCCCTGTGCTGGGAACTCATGGCCTGCCAGGGGAGGATGTTCTCTCAGAGAGCACCCAGGCCCGCCTCTCTCCTTCCCTCCCTGGGTCCCTATTCAGCTTTGTCAAATTACTCACCATTTCCTGAACATTCTGTGCCTTGAGCTAAGCCATCTCCTTGGCTCCAAAGCTTTCGTCATCCTTCTTCCACTCCGCTCTTTGGCTCATCCCTCAGGATTCCACGTGGACCTCTTCTGCCAGGTCCTCCTGACCACTGTGTGCCTCCCCACCCACGCGGATGCATTGCTCCTTCCCCAGGTCATCTCAGAACTCTACCCGACGTCCCTTCCACCCTCCCTCATCTGACACGTGCCTGCCCCTTGGAACACACCAGGTTAGGCTCTTGGCACAGGGTGCTACAATTCATTGCAGACATGTTTATCCACCTGCCAGAGCAGGATGTCTCTGGGGGAAGGATCCATTTATTTGACCATTTACATTGTTTCCAGAGCCCAGTACGGTACCTGAAAGACAGCAACCTCAGGGCTCAAACGTTCAAGTCTAGTGTTTCTCAAAGTGTGTACACTGGAATGCCAGTTTCTTGGGATGATCTTAGAAACTGCACACCAAAAGGATTCCTTGGAAAAATAAGCCTGGGGAATGCCAGACTGGATGAGGTACATAGGTCTCTGTTGCCAGGTTTCTCGAAGCCTTACCCACATGTGAATCACCAAAAGGGAGACTGAGTTTGCAGGAATTCCCATATAGCTTTGACCACGGGATCTCTTTCTCATGTAGGACCTCAAGGGACAAAAATATTGAGGAATGCATTCTGGACACCCTACGTCAGACAACTCCTTTATTTTAAAGAGAAAGGATAATCCAGTGACTTTCTTAAGGTCTCCCAGCTGGTTGGAGAAGCAGACAAGACCTAAGATTGAGAGTCCTTGAAGGCATAACACGGGACCTCAGGGTCACAGAGAGCCTGTCAGTGGACTGTGGTTGAAAGACAACAGTCTGAGGGGTCAAGAAGACCTGGGCTCAAATCCAGCTTTTCCATGTGCCTGAGTCACCATCGGCAAACACTTCAAACTCTCTCAGCCTCGGGTTTCTAGAATTTAAAATGTGGCTAATAATGCCTGTTTCCCCTGGCACTTGTGATGTCTGAAGGGTCTCACACATATCAAAGGCTCCCCAGATGGTTGCTATGGAAGCCAGCAGCATTCTCCAGGCTTCCTGGGATGTGAGGACAGACCCTGCAGATACTGGAAGTAAACACTGAAGAAAAGTTAACATCACCCTGAGTACACATGCCAAAGATGCATAGAGATACAGCCAGGAAACCCTCCCCAGGTGAAAGTAAGAACTCTCCAGTTCGGTATTACCAGTAGGTCAAGGGCCTGGTTCATTCTGGAATCTCCCATCCTGCACCTGGGGACAGATGCATGTACCGGCGCCCTCAAGGCCAGCTTCCTTCCCACCTGACAGTTGGCCGCCTGAGGTCCTCACACCCCAGAGTGAGCAGAGGCACAGTGGGACCCCCACATTCCTTTTGCTCCCCAATCTGCCTTGACCTGGGTCCTGCTTGGCTCTTTGCCTCTTCCCCTCCCAGTCCCTCTGTCATTCTCTGCCTCTCTGCATCTCTGCCCCTCCTTCACTTCCTGGCTCTTTGGCCTCCTCACTTCTGTCTGGAAACTTTTCCTTCTCTTTGCTGGTCTAACCTTTCCTTGGGATCTTATCTCCAACATCAGGACCTTAGGAGACGCCTTCCTCCAGACACCAACGTGACTAGTCGCTCCAGCTATCCGCTCACACAGCAGCCTTTGCTTTTCCTTCATACGAAACACTATTAACAATTATATATTTTTGCGGTGAAAAATAATGTCTGTCTCCCATTCTAGAAGGTAAGCTGTGTGAGGTTTGCTTACCGACCGTCGTATGCCTGGGGACTAAGTGGGGCTGAGCACCCCGACGACGCCCATCAGACGTAAGGTGAACGGAATGGTGCGTGATGTGGTCCAGACAACATTTCTGGTTTATTTGGGGATTCCATGGATCTCACACTTTTATGAATAAGATTATTTCCTTCATGGATTTGGAGGAGGTAGACCGGGAGGTTGGCCAAGCCAGCTTCTTTCTGGAGAGGGTTGGTTTTTTAGCATTGGTGTATGAATGGCCAGAGGACCCCTGCAGGAGACCCCACCACCAGCAAGAGCCCAGAGCTCTGACACTCCACAGGGGACTCTTTAGGTGTCCCTGGGAAAAAATTCTTCCAACCTTCAATACAGCATTTTTTGAACACCCAACACATCCCATTTTTCAGAACCTGCCAATTTTGGGAGAACTCTAGCCACCCATTGTGCTTCAGCTGCTGGGAATCTCAAGCTGGCTTTGAGATTCTTTCAACCATGTCAGAGCTAAAGACTTCCAGTTGGATGTTAACCACAGTCGGGATTCATATTCCTTTCCTACCCCATTTTCCTTTTACTCTGATTTCTTACCGTTAGTAACACCATCAGCCACACAAATCCTTGCTGCGGTGATTCAGTTTTGTTTTGTTTTGTTTTGTTTGGTTGAGGTGAAATCAACATAACATAAAATGAACTATTTCAAGGTATATAATTCAGTGGCATTTAATGCGTTTACAATGCTGCGAAATCACCACCTCTCTCCAGTGTCAAAACGTTTTCCTCTCTCCAAAGAAAAAGGCTGAACCTTTTAAGCAGTCACTCCCCTTTCCCTTCTTCCCCTCTCGCAACCGCCAATCTGCTTTCTGCCTCTGTATATTTGCCTATTCTGGATATTTTGTCTAAGTGGAATCACACAATCTGTGATTTTCATGTCTAGCTTCTTTCGCTCTGTATAGTGTTGCAAGGTTCATCCACGTCGTAGCACGATTCGGTACCTCATTCCTTTTTATGGTTTGTTTTGGTAGACTCACTTGTGAGAAATGTGACTCGGCAGAAGCTAGAAGCATCGAGGGCCCTGTAACACGTGATAGGAGGAAAAATCTCTCCAGGTCTCTGCAAAGTATACAATAGAGAGGCTCCCACCCAGAAAACCAATGTGCCATGGACAGTCCAATAGTACATTCCAGAGGTCTTGGGACCTGGGAACGAGCTGCTTCTCTCCAGAGATATTCTCCCAGAATAGACAGAGGTGTCAGTCAGCATTAAAATAACCTTGGCAGAGATCCCTGTGCCAGAAAGATAGCCACAAACGTAAGTGCCAAGGTACAAGGTACATGGTGGTGGGGAGGGAGACCTAAATTAAGTCTTGGGCTGTGAGTTCTATTGACTCAGGTCTGGTGGAGCTGGCTGGTCGGTTCTGCCCCTCTGGGGGCATGCCCCTGGTTTGGCAGGTGGTAGGTGAGAAGGGGCTTGGGAAGGCCAAGGTGACGATGCTAAGAAATGTGGTATGATCTCCAGCACTTGGGCACTACATCCAGGCCAGGCACAAACCGAGGAGGGAGAAATAAAGGGGAGGAAATGGATTTCAGCTTCATGAATGGAGCTCAGAAAAATGAAGGTAACGACCATCTGGGTCATGGAAAGGGCTCCATTAATGAATTGACTGATTATCGACCTCAGAGATGACCGGGAACTGAGTTAGATGAAAATGACTGTAGAAACCACTGTGGGCCCAACCGAATTTCCTTCTGTGATACAGCATGATGTTCTTCTTTCTAAATCTCATAGCAATGTGACAATGGTGTTTTGGCATTTGGGGAAGGCTTAGAGCTATGATGAACCTGGGAACAGGTTCCAGCTTTGTCCTCTCTGGTTATGTCAACTTGGGTGAATTTCCTCTCTCTCAGTTTTCTCATCTGTAAAATGGGAGTGGTGACATGATCACCTCAAAGAGCTGTGGTGTGGATTGAAACTGATGAAGCTGTGAGGCCTGCCATTTGAAGGTGATCTGTAAAATCTCGCTCTTTTCCTCCTTCTTCCTCTTCCAAATACTAAAGAAAAATTAAATCAGATCTTTAGCCGATAAAGCACAGCCATCAGGGACACACCTTTGCCCCTGAGGGTGGGGGCAGTGAGAAAGCAAAGGGGTACAAAGAATGCCTTGTAGTTGAGAAGATTTCAAGACTCCAAGGTGGGAAAGACAAAATAAATCCACGAGAAAAACAACTTTCCAATAACCCAGAGCAGTGCACAAGTGAAGTGGGTATCTGTCCTTCAGAGTCGGTGGGGGCCATCTCCTCTGGATGGCTCATCTGAAGCCCACAATGGGTAGATTCCATTCTACCCCAGGCTTTCATTCTCAGTACTGACATGTCACATCAAAGTGATCTATTTGTGTGTCTAAGCCTCCCTCCTTCAACTTACTGTGAAGACTGGCTGGCTCATTAACACTTCTTTAATATCATAAATTAGCATTTAATGAGCACTTACTATGTGAGAGGGCCTGTGCTAAGCTCTTTGTATTAATCTTCTTTGTTTTTCATTACGACAACCCTAGGATGAAGGTCTTATTATCCTCTAATGTGCAGAGAAGAGAAATGAGACATAGAGAGAGAGCATACTTGCTAAAGGCTATAAGAGTAGCCAAGTAGCAGACTGAGCTTTTGCCCAAGCAGCCAGACTTCAAAGTCACTGCCGAAAATCTCAGACCCTTTGCACAGCATACATCTGATAAGGGGTTAATATCCAAAATATGTAAGGAACACAAACAACTTAATAACAAGGAAACAAAAACCAGGTTTTAAAAATGGGCAAAGAACCTGAACAGACATTTCTCGAAGGAAGACATACAAATGGCCAATAGGTAGAGTGTATGAAAAAACACTTCACATTACTAATTATCACGGAAATGCAAATTAAAACTATCATGACTAGCACTCTGGGAGGTCGAGGCAGGCGGATTGTTTGAGCTCAGGAGTTCGAGACCAGCCTGAGCAAGAGCGAGACCCCGTCTCTACTAAAAAAAATAGAAAGAAATTATCTGGACAACTAAAAAATAAAAAAATATATATATATATAGAAAAAACTAGTCGGACATGGTGGCACATGCCTGTAATCCCAGCTACTCGGGAGGCTGAGGCAGGAGGATCGCTTGAGCCCAGGAGTTTGAGGTTGCCGTGAGCTAGGCTAACGCCATGGCACTCACTCTAGCCAGGGCAACAGAGTGAGACTCTGTCTCAAAAAAAAAAAAAAAACTATCATGAGATATCACCTCACACCAGTAAAAATGGATTTTATCACAAACAAACAAACAAACAAACCAAAAATCCCAAGATAACCAATGTTGGAGAGGAT
>CAUYSK010072549.1:0-18634 GCA_963575035.1 Avahi laniger | reverse complement strand
ACTACAGGCATGTGCCACCATGCCTGGCTAATTTTTTCTATATATTTTTAGTTGTCCAGATAATTTCTTTCTATTTTTTTAGTAGAGACGGGGTCTCGCTCTTGCTCAGGCTGGTTTTGAACTCCTGAGCTCAAACAATCCGTCCGCCTCGGCCTTCCAGAGTGCTAGGATTGCAGGCGTGAGCCACCACGCCTGGCCCCTTTGCCTTTTATTTCTGACCTGCATTTCCAGAGTGTGCTGAAAATGCAAAATTAAATATAAATCCCAAGATTAGATAAAATCAAAGGAGGCCTGGGAGGAATTCAGGTGCAATGAGGACTCGCCCATACTGGCCTCTGGACCACAGAGCAGTAGATGAAGGGTGTCAGAAGCTTCTCGCTTGACTAAGCCTGATTGGCCTTGCCAAACAGGGAAAGGGTGGAGTGGATTCTGGCATTCTCCAGAGGTTTCTGGCCTGGTGTGAGTCAGGAGGATGAGGTAGGGCCTTGCTGACAGTGTGCTAGGAGGCCTCATTCTAAATCTTTGCTGCTTTAGCCCTTCAAAGCACCCCACCCTCCTTGAAGCCACAGCCAAGAGGCCTAAAGTCCTTCCTGTTCTCCTCCTACCCCTTTACTGTCTTTTATAGAATTAGCATCATCACTACTTTCATCTAATCCTCTCATTTTACATATTTAGAAATTGTCCCTGAGGAGTTATTTGGGTTAGTGCCCAAGGTCACACGGCTGTTTGTCAGTGGGGTGATTGCCAGAAACCAGCACTGAGGGCCTCCTATTTTTAGCCTGGGCTTTTTTGAGGAGAGCATGAGATGACTGGCTAAAATGGATTCGCCCTCTTATACCTGTGTCCTTAGGCCCAAATGAAGATGAGGTTTGAGACTGAGGAGGAAGGGAATAAACAGGATATTAAAGTACCAGTGGACAGGGCAGCTTCGATCGGACATTATGAGGTTAAAAGGAGCATGGATGCTGGCCAGAGGAAAGGTGCCTAGAAAAAATTTAGTGTTCTGTTAAAGGGATCCTTAGTCCGAAGAGTTGAGACAAGGGCACATAATCAAATGTACTTTTAACCTCCTCACGACAGCACATGGCAATTTTAGGCTGTCTTGTTTAAAGAAATCTTCTAGAAAAGAAGAAACTCACTAGACCAAGAGGAGGAGAAAGAAATCAGAATATTTTGGAGACAGCCAGTTTGTTTTGTGAAACCAAAATGAGGAGAGATGAAGGCAGTAAATATTTGGGCCTAACCAGTAAAAAGGAGGGTTAATGTCCATAATGTTCTCTAAAAAATATTTTCCCATACTGGCTGGGGAACAAAAATTAGAATTTTCTCTCTGGTCTTTGCCAAGCCATCTCTTTTGGTACGAGAGAGTCCTAAGCTTCATTTAACTCTCTCTTTTCCCAAACTCAGAGAATCAGCCAAATAATATGCAGTCAGCCTTCCTCTGGGTTCCACATCCTGGGACTCTACCAACCTTGGAGCAAAGATATATTTTTTAAAACATTGTGTCTCTATTGAACATGTACAGACTTTCCCCCCTTATTATTCCCTAAGCAAAACGACTATTTACATGGTACTTACATTGTATTCGGTATTATTAGTTATCTAAAGAAGATTTAAAGCATACGGGAAGCCATTTTATATAAGGGACTCGAGCATCCTAGCATTTTGCTGAGGGAGGTCCTGGAACCAGAACCAGTTCTCCATGGATACTGAGGGATGACTGTATAGCCATTCTGACAGTATAAGAAACATTCTTTTTAAAACATTTTTTTTTTTTTTTGAGAGTCTTACTCTTGCCCTGGCTAGAGTGAGTGCGGTGGCGTTAGCCTAGCTCACAGCAACCTCAAACTCCTGGGCTCAAGCGATCCTCCTGCCTCAGCCTCCCGAGTAGCTGGGACTACAGGCATGCGCCACCATGCCCAGCTAATTTTTTTTTCTGTATATATATATTTTTAGTTGTCCAGATCATTTGTTTCTATTTTTTTTAGTAGAGGCGGGGGGTCTCACTCTTGTTCAGGCTAGTATCCAACTCCTGACCTTGAACGATCCAACCGCCTCGGCCTCCCAGAGTGCTGGGATTACAGATGTGAGCCACTGCGCCCAGCCCTTAAAACATTTTTTTACTAAAAAAAAATTGGAATTGGGCAATACCTCATTTGATATTATAGAATCTGAGTGATCCCCAAAAACATTCTATAAGCTGCAAAAGGAATGGAAACGATTCATTTCATGGGCTCCAGAGAGGGGCAGAGAGCATACACAGCGTGGAGCAGGTCCCAGGTCCTGGTCCCTGTCCTCCCCCAGGCCTCGGAAAACTGCACTGGGAGGTTGACAGAAGTGCTGGGGGAGGAAGGGAGGCAGCAGGAGGGGGAAAAGCTGGGACTCAAGAATAGCTTCTGCTATTTAGCTGTGTCTGATTTTAGGCAAATCACAAATTCCCCAGGCCCACAAATCCCCATTTGTAAAATGAGGTGACCTGACTCATTTTCCTCCTTCTAGCGCTAAAATTCTACTAAAAAATTTCCAACTCCAGAGTGAGCATTAGGACTGCGTCTGAAGCCAGCCATCTGCATCTCAGTAATATTCCACTGCTAAGGGCTTTTAAAAAAACAAAAGAAAGAAAACTAGTACAGCTTTGCCAGCGTCAATTGAGGAAGAGCTGCTTTAAACTCGCCCTGCTTTATGGGGGCTGGGGAGACAGTGGCAGAGGAGCCAGCACTTGCTAGAGCCCCCAGGCCAGCTCCCCTAGTCCTTACACAACCAAAGGGTAATAGAGTATCAACTTCATACAGTTCCTGTCAGTTAGCTGCATGCTAACCTATAGTGTCACTAAACTCTTCTCTTGGATTTCACTGCCTAAAAACATGCCATTTAGCAGGTTCTAGAAGGAAAAGCCGGGGGTGAGGGTGGGTCACCACCCTGTCCTCAGCGCCAAGCCTTAGACCCCTATGTGCCCTGAACCACTCCATTTTATTTCGTCCCTTCAGTTTTTTTTTGTTTTTTTTTTAAAAAACGAGGCTGAAGCTAGGTCAGCCAGAGACCCCTTTGGCCTCCAGAACTCTAGACTAATAAGACCTGGTGACATGCAGACACCCAAGATATGTTACAGTAAGGAAAATGCAGTTGATAATCACAAAAGGATCGTGTGCTAACTTTTAATTAAGGGATGACATTGAGGGAATAAGGAGGAAACGACAAAGGACAGGAGAGAGGAAGGAAAGAAAGACCTAGGCTGAAAAGGGATGTTGGGCAGCAGCTCCACGAAAGGCAGACCACCCCCAAGCATGGTGACAGGGCGGAGGCGTGAGCGTGAAGCCCCCGGCCCAGGCCCAGCTACCACCCTCCCCCACACCATTCCCCCGACAGGGTCTGACGCAGCGAGGGGGAGGGGAGGAGCGCGCGTGCGCACTGATGCTCTGCGTCAACCGCCACAGCTCCCGGAAGGTGGCCGGGACCGGCTGGAGCCGGTTAGAACCGGCGGCGCCCGCCCGCGAGCCGCCGCCTCACAAAGCGAGGGCGGCTCACGGCCCCGCGTATCCCTGCGCGGCGCGGGTGCTGGTGCAGCGCCCTTCCCCCAGTCTTTGTCCCCTCCCGGAAGAGGCTGCAGATGCTCCCCTCCCCCACTCTCTCCTCCGTGGGCTGGGACGGACTGCGGAGGATTCTGGGAACGGACGGGACCTTGGCAGAGCGCCGGACTTGCCTCCACCTCTCGGTTCTTTCAGCCTCCGCGGCCATTTTAGCGCTGTGGAAGCTGGTGTTCGAGGGCGCTCGGGCTCGCCCGGAGCAGCTGCCACCGCCGGGAGCCCACATTCTAGAGCCCCAGGGACGCCGCCCGACTTGTGCTGATAAGTCAGCCGTCCCTTTAGGTTGGCAATTCCGGGGGCGTTTTTTAAAATAAGACTACTCAAAACTGCGGCAAAAAGGGGCTTTTGGGCTTGGAGAAAAACATTTCCTCTCCAGCTCCAATTTAAAAAGTCTTAAATTCAGAGTCAACCAACAAAACCCGTAAACTATAAAACTCTAAAAAAGCAAACCTATAAGCAATGGTTTAGTAAACACTTCAGGGTTAAGGTTGCTGTGTCTCGAGGCAAAGCCCAGTTACTTTTGGGGGTACTTTGAAAGGGACAAACTTGATTTCCAGGGCGCGATTTGGCTTTTGGGTACTTATTAATGAGTCTGGAAGCTTAGAAATGGTTCACGTTTACAAGGAACAAAAACTTTATTAATCCAAGCTCCGTAGAAAATGTCCGGGCAGGCACTTGAATGGAGGGGGCCAGCTGGCGTTTACCAACTTGAGAAAAAAGCACACGACGTGCCTGAGCCTCTTCGGTTGTGTACAGCCCCGCCGTCGTGGGAGGCCTCCGAGTGTGGTCGCGGCTGTGGCCGGAGAGCGCACAGTATGGTGGGGCGACTTGGGACATTTTCTAAATGTCTAAATTTTCTAAAAGTGGGTTTTCACATTTCAACCCATGCTGCTTAGATTTCTTAATAATGGCGAACAAAACGTGGTTTAAGCTCAAGATCAACTCGTAGGATCTCAGGCAGTTTAGGGCGAAAAGCTGACACTTTGTCTTTTCTCAGTTGGCTGCAGTGAATTTGCCAGGTTGAAGCTCAGTTATGTAATGGGAATGAAAGCCGTCACCCAACCCATTTTTAACCTTACTTCAAAGACCAGTAAATAGTACTTACTGTACTTCAAGAAAACACAAAAGGTATTTTAAGAGCTGTTAAAAGAAATCCCCAAGTAATGGCTCTTTTTGTGAGCTGTTTGATGGCATATTTAAAGGAGAGTTTCATCTTTTTGCCTAAATTTTCGGCTGAAATCTGTCTACTGGCTAGGAAGTCTTAAACATTTCTGGGTATGTAGTTTTGCAATTAAGTTCCATAAACTTAAGAAAATTCTAGAAAGGCTGGTGAAATCGGAGTCTATTTTTAACCCTTCCGAGGAACTATTTTTGTTTCCCTGACAAAGGCTGCGGAAGGTTATTGAATTCCGGTGGTGTGAGCTGTCCCCCGTCTATAAATACACGTCTCTGGGGCTCTGCGGCAGGCATTGAGGCAGCGAGTGCGGAGACGCGTGCAGAGGCAGGAGGCACAGCTTGGGGAAGCTGCAGATAAGTTTTTCTCTTTAAAAAAAAGATAGGAACTTAAGCAGTTCTCAAGAAATATAAATAGCTATTAACTTACTGAGATATTGCTTAGCAACAAGTTTTAAATGTAATTTTGATAAAGAGATTTTAAGAGAAAGCGTGAAGACTTAACCGTAATTTGAGGAAGGAGAAGATGTGAAACATGGTGGAGGTTAAGAGATGAAGCAGCTTCACGGAGTAAAAAACCTATCTATCTTAGAAAAAAATTGAGGAAGGACTACAGAATCTTGAATTAAGAAAGCCTTAAATTGATTGGCAACCTTGTAGATTATTAAAACGAAGGTGATTTAAACAGAACTTAAAAGCTATTTAAAAAGTCATTTTGTGCAGGTGGTTAAAATGATCTGAAGGCAGCCGTTTAAAAAGGTTAAATTGAAGGTGGTCATACTATAGACCTTAAAATTCAAGACGCAGGAGAAATTGCGTCATTTTAACAGCCTTATTAATTGTCAGGTGTTATTTAAAAACTGACTAAAATAGGAAAAATTAACTGGGAGTGGTAGGTTAAAAACATTTTGGAAATTACAAATTTGAAGTGGAAAGCTCGAAGACAGAAGTACAGGAAGGTGAAGAGAAGATAGGAAAACTAGAAGATAAAAATACGACTTTAGAAACAAAACTAATTTAAGTAGGTAGAAAAATAGACAAACTAGAAAACAAAAGCAACTAAAATACACAAAACTAAAAAACAAAATGAATTGAAAATATTGTCAAGTATTTCAGATAGAAAATGAAAAACAGAAGTTAAGACAACTATTGGATACAAGCAGACAAGATAGACGTCAAGATAGAAGATAGAAAAATTTAAAGCCAAAAATTGGATAAAATACAAGCACTGAAAAAAAAATCAGGAAGTTAATAGCAATCAGTTTCTTTTAAAAGCCCATCAATTTAATTTCTGGTGGTGCAGAAGTTTAGAAGGCGAAGATGAGGGTATTTGATCTGCTGTAGACAGGACCAATTTAGAAGATAATTTGAAACTAGAAGGAAAAGGTTAAAAATCACATCGAAAAGCTACTTAAAAGGACTGAAGTGTAATATAAATACTAAATGTTTTTGGAAGAGTTAGAAGAATTTGAAAGGCCTGAAATACAGTAGCTTAGTTTGAAATTTTAAAGGACTTTCATAAGTGTAATTCAAGGTCAAGAATAACTACCAACTTAAAATTTTTGCATTGGACTTGGAGCTAAGGTTTCTAAAATTCTGAGGACTAGCGTTAATTGACAGCTGACCCAGTGCTACGCAGAAGTGGATTCAGTGAATCTAGGAAGACAGGATTCCAGGAACCAGTGTTGGTGAAGCTAGAACTGAGGAGCAAGCAGCAGTTCGTGGTGAAGATAGGAAAGAGGAGTCCGGCAACCAGTGCGATGTGGTGAAGGAAGCTAGGAAGAAGGAAGGAGCCCTAAGGATTGGTGAAGCTAGGAAAGAGGATTCGAGGAAGGAGCCAGTGCGATTTGGTGATGAAGCTAGCAGGCGGCTTGGCTTGGCAACCCCACGGAGGCGGCGAGCAGGCGGTGTGGAGAATAGATACAGGATCCTAGACCAGCGAGCCAGTGTGCAAAGCGGCAGGGAGTGCAAGTGGTTGGTAAAAATCCGTGAGGTCGGCGATAAGTTGTTTTTCTGGAACTTGAGTATGGTAACCATTGTTTTCCTACTGTAATCGGGGAGTTACATACTTCAGTATGAAGGGATTTATATGGGGATGTAGGCCGATTTCCGGGTGTCGTAGGTTTCTCTTTTTCAGGCTTATGTTCTCATGCATCTTGTCTGAAGCTTTTGAGGGCAGACTGCCAAGGCCTGGAGGAATGGTAGATGGCAAGTTTTTTGTTCTTTTTTTAAACCAATTTGAGGAAAACTAAGTTTGATGGCATCAACTTTGAAGCAAAGTTTCAGCAAACTTGTAAGCAGTTAGTATATTTAGTTGGGGTAATGAAGTATTTCAATTTTGTGAACAGATGAGCTATTTTTATTTCCTCACCCTCAATGATAATTTTCTAAATGTGGAGTTTGGGTGTGTAACTGGGGAGGGAGTTGTTTTTTGTGGGGGTGGGGGCAAATGTGTTTTGAGTTTTTTTTCCCCTTAGGTCTTTCTAGAATCCTAAAGGCAAATGATTCAAGGTAACAGAAAACAAGAAAATCCAGTATCAGGATAATCAGAACACCAGAGGTTTACAGTTCATAGAAACTAGAGCATGAGTAGTTCTCGATTTAAGGTCTGTGGAGGAGCTGTTCATTGGAGAAATGGCTGGTAGTTACTCTCCCCCCCCCCTTAATCAGACTTTAAAGTGCTTAACCCCTTAAACTTGCTGTTTTTACTTGAAGTATTTTGGGATGATCTTAACAGGGAAGAGAGAGGGTGGGGGAGAAAATGTTTTTTTCTAAGATTTTCCACAGATGCTATAGTACTATTGGCAAACTGGGTTAGAGAAGGAGTGTACTGCTATGCTGTTGGCACGAACACCTTCAGGGATTGGAGCTGCATTTATCCTTGGAAGAGTATTCCCAGTTGAAGCTGAAAAGTACAGCACAGTGCAGCTTTGGTTCATATTCAGTCATCTCAGGAGAACTTCAGAAGAGCTTGACTAGGCCAGATGTTGAAGTTAAGTTTTCAAATAACATGACTTTTAAAATACTTCTTTATTAAAGGGGAGGGGCAAGTGTTGGCAATTAGTAGTTGGCAATGGCCTTTTACGGTTGGGATGGGGGGGTGGGTTTAGGTAATTGTTTAGTTTATGATTTCAGATAACTCATGCCAGAGAACTTAAAATACAGTACTTAAGATGGAAAATTTAAAGAAATCTCAACTTAAGAGTTGGCAAGTAACTCATAATTCTCTAGTTCTTATTTACCCCAGTTTTTGAATGGGCAGCTGGGAAAGTTCATGAAGATGCACTGAGTGTACCAGTGCATTAATTCGGGCAAGGAAAATACCGTAATTTGATAACTCAACCCCCTCATAATGTAGGGCTTGGGGGAAGGAAAGTATTGGATTGGGGGTTGGTCTGGCCCACTGGGCTGACATTAACTACAATCTTGGGATTTTTTAAAATGCTAAAGTTGTTTGGATATGGTAGTGTGTGGTTCTCTTTTGGAATTTTTTTCAGGTGATATAATATAACTTAATACTACTATAGGAACTTCAGAGCAAAGGAAGTGGCTTAATGATCCTGAAGGGATTTCATCTGGTGGTAGCTTTTATATTATCAAGTAAGATTCTATTTTCAGTTGTGTGAAAGCAAGTTTTTTTTTAGTGTAGGAAAAATATTTTTCCTGTATATGACTGCAAAACAGGATATTAAGGTATGCTTCAAAAATTTTGTAAATTGTATATTTTAAATTTGTATCTTTATTTGCAAATCATAATTAAGAATTGTGGTCTTTGAGCTTGAATGTCTCTTAGAGGGTGGGCTTTTGTTGATGAGGGAGGGGAAACCTTTTTTTTTTCTGTAGACTTTTTTCAGATAACATCTACTGAGTCATAACCAGCCTGGCAGTATGAAGGCCTAGATGCAGAGGGAACAGCTCCTTGGTGAATGATAAGTAAAGGCAGAAAAGATTATATGTCATACCTCCATTGGGGAATAAGCATAACCCTGAGATCTTTACTACTGATGAAAACATAATCTGCATATGCCAAAAAAATTTACGAAAATGAAAGCTACTACCAATTTAAAGTTACGGAATCTACCATTTTAAAGTTATGGTTTATCGAGCTATACCCACAAAAATAATGAATTGACAAGAAATACAGTGAAGATGAAATGTCATCACAAAATACTGCTTTTAGAAAAGCAGAATAAAAAAAGAAAAGAAATGAAAATCGTTATACTACATTAATCCTGGAATAAAAGAAGCTGAAATAATTCAGAGATGAATTGGGATCAAGTGGATTGAGGAGGCTGTGCTGTGTGCCAATCTTTCGTTTGCCTCAGACAGGTTTCTCTTCGTAATGAGAATTGCTTCATTTCATCTGGGAGCAGAAAACAGCAGGCAGCTGTTAACAGATAAGTTTAATTTACATCTGCAGTATTGCATGTTAGGGATAAATGCTTATTTTAAGAACTGTGGAGGTCTTAAGTATCAACTATGGCACTTTTTCCTGACCCTTTTCCTTGGGGATTTCAGGATTGTGAGTAATTTTCCTATTCAGCCTTTTTAAAATCAGCCTATAGGCGTCCATGATGGGATACACCTCACTGAGAGGCATTTGCGTCTGTCTTTAAAAGCCTCTCAAGTGATTAGTCCCTTAAGTGTAAAGCCTACAAAACTAAGGAAATTTGTTTAGCATTGAACCTCTGAAGACCCTGTGAAAGGGATAAAGTGCTGTTAATCTTACTAAAATTTAAATGTCGCAATGTATATTGTGTAGAAAACCATTAAATCATTCATAATAATAAACTATTTTGTTAGAGAATGTATACTTTTAGAAAGTTGTCTCCTTATTTAAATAAAATATTGTTTGTAGTTAGTGTTGGGGCAATCTTGGGGGGCATTCTTCTCTAATCTTTCAGAAACTTTGTCTACGAGCACTCTTTAATGGACAAGATCAGAAATTGAGCAGAAGAACGCATGTAACTTAAGGCAGGAAATACAAATTTTATTCTTCATAAAGGAAAGACATTTCATTCTTCATAAAGTGATGAGCATATAATAATTCCAGGCACATGGCAATAGAGGTCCCTCTAAATAAGGAATAAATACCTCTTAGACAGGTGGGAGATTATGATCATAGTAAAAGGTAACTATACCTTTTGTTTCCAGAAAGTCAGGTCTATATATAAACTGACAGTGGTTAAACTAAAGTAATAAAATAACTTTTACGTATGTCCAAAGTATGCATGTTTATCCTAAGTGCTTGTAATTAACAAGTGTTAGCCAATGTTTTACACTTAAACAGGCATTTGGGGGGTGGGGCTGTGGGTTTTTAAAGAATTTTCCTTTGCAGAGGCTTCATGAAGCTGTTGAGAATTTTGACTTGCTTGGCTCTGCCTTCTGTTTTCCTAGTGAGCGTGTGAGACCTTGCAATGAGTTTACCAGCATACTCAAGTAAATTTTTTTTCCTGGAATTTGGAGGGAAGGGAGGAGGGGGTGGGGCTTACTTGTTTTAGCTTTTTTTTTACAGACTTCACAGAGAATGCAGTTGTCTTGGCCTCAGGTCTGTCTGTTCTGTTGGCAAGTAATAATGCAGTACTGTTCTGATCTGCTGCTATTAGAATGCATTGTGAAACGACTGGAGTATGATTAAAAGTTGTGTTCCCCCAATGCTTGGAGTAGTGATTGTTGAAGGAAAATCCAGCTGAGTGATAAAGGCTGAGTGTTGAGGAAATTTCTGCAGCTTTAAGCAGTCGTGTTTGTGATTGAAGCTAAGTACCTTTTGCTATGCTTCCTTAGGTAAAATGCTTTTTGTTCATTTCTGGTAGGGGGGTTGGGGGAGGCACTGAAGCCTTTAGTCTCTTGCAGATGCAACCTTAAAATCAGTGACAAGAAATAAATTCCAAACAAGCAACAGTCTTCAAGAAATTTAACTGGCAAGTGGAAATGTGTAACAGTTCAGTGATCTTAGTGCATTGTCTTTGTGTGGGTTTCTCTCTCCCCTCCCTTGGTCTTAATTCTTACATGCAGGAACATTCAGAACAGCAGACACACGTATGCGAAGGGCCAGAGAAGCCAGACCCAGTAAGAAAAAAATTAGCCTATTTACTTTAAATAAACAAAACATTCCATTTTAAACGTGGGGATTGGGAACCACTAGTTCTTTCAGATGGTATTCTTCAGACTGTAGAAGGAGCTTCCAGGTGAATTCACCAGTGGACAAAATGAGGACAACAGGTGAACAAGTTTTTTCTATACTTACAAAGTCAGATCAGTTAAAGGTGAATAATTCAGTGTTGAATAGACTTCAGGTTTATGCTGGAGTGATTAGCATGTGAGCAAGCTGTGTGTTGGCGTGGGGGTGGAGGGGTGAGGTGGGCGCTAAGCCTTTTTTTAAGATTTTTCAGGTACCCCTCACTAAAGGCACCGAAGGTTTAAAGTAGGACAACCACGGAGCCTTCCTGTGGCAAGAGAGACAACAGTGCGCTATTACACTCAGGTCAATAAAAGTGGTGTCAGCCTCATAACCCAATTTTTATTAGCAATGAGGACTTTCCTCAACACCCACTTTCTGGAATGTAGCATCCAAAGGTATGCTTGAGTACCCTTGGGCTTATCTTAACATTGAAGTAAGCTGTTTTTATAGCAGCTCTTCATAAAGCCCAAATCCCAAGTGGTGCTTAAAGGGGAGGGAAAGGGGGAAAGCGGGCAACCAGTTTTCCCTAGCTTTTCCAGAAGCCTGTTAAAAGCAAGGTCTCCCCACAAGCGACTTCTCTGCCACATCGCCACCCCCTGCCTTTGACCTAGCACAGACCCATCACCCCTCACCTCGATGCAGCCGCTAGCTTGGATCCTTCAGGGCATGATCCATAATCGATCTCAAGGTAACAATGGTGCCGAGGTCTTCGGTGGGTTGCACAACTAGAAAAAACCATTAATTGCCTGCAAATTGTTAACACAGAACATTATTAAAACCACAGCTAAATAACTGAGAGATTTCCGTAACACTTACCCGAGTGACTAAAGCCAACTTGAGAAATAACGTGTTCAAGAACCGTGTGTTGGGTGGGAACGTACAACTTGTAAGTGGAAGAAGATAGGCACTGTAGCGGCTGAGAGAGGGATGTTGGGTGGGAATGCAAAAATTCTCTGCTAAGACTTTTTCAGGTGAACATAACAGACTTGGCCAAGGTAGCATCTTAGTGGAAGCAGATTCTCTCCAGTGCTCTTCAGTAGGGGTTGTAAAGGTTTTTCTTTTCCTGGGAAAACAAAATCTTTTGTTTTCTCAGGTTTTGCTTTTTGGCCTTTTCCTAGCTTTAAAAAAAAAAAAAGCAAAAGATGCTGGTGGTTGGCACTCCTGGTTTCCAGGACGGGGTTCAAATCCCTGTGGCGTCTTTGCTTAACTGTAATCTGCCTTCAGAACTCTTTCCATTTTCCTCTTGTTGGCAGGTGCGAGGCTCTGGAGTTTGGGGAGGTGGAGGGTAACAGTAAAATACCTTCAAGCTATAGACATCCTTGATGTTGAAATTACCAGAAGTCTGACTTCATTGTATATTTGTATTTACATGAGAACCTAATATTAACTGCATTGTCTTTAATTTTCAGGTAGTCCCATGCAGCTAGTGTTTGGAGAAGCCCCACCATTGGGAACTTAATGATTTTATGTAATAAAAATTGAAAAGCTCTTCATTGGTGTGGTTCTTTTGTGTATAAACCAAATCTGTAAGTAGATGGGGAAAGAGTAGTGTTCTGTGGGTTCTCTCCTTTGTTCCTCTTTGGTCTAATACGTGAACACAGCATAAGTTACCCTTAGAGGGGGAGTGGTCTACTGAAAAACCCAGTAACAGAAAAGCAGAACTTTAAGCAGCTTCCCTTACACTGTTTAAGGTAGCAGTGGCTGTGAGCTGGACTGGGGCAGGGAGAAACAGCTGGGGGTGGGGACAAGCCATTTCCATGGTTGCTTTGAAAAATACCTCTTATGTTTATAAGCCAGTCAAGCTCTCTGGCCCTCTCACCCGAGTCCTGGGTGATTCATGATCCACATTGTCCTTTACCAGTTGCCTCGGTCAGTCACGTGGTTCCCTCATCCCATGGGGTGTTGCGCTGGGTTACTAGCAGCATTTCATCATTGGGAGAACTGGACAGAATCCCAAGTGATGCTACCTGTCTGTTGCAGGTGAAATACCTTCCCTGGCTACCTACCCTCCAAATCACCTGGAGGTGTTGGGCCCCACTCCCTAGAGTGTGAGGTTCATCCCAGCAGACCCAGTCTGACCTGGGAGAGGTTGACACCCAGCACATCATTGCCAGCCTGTGAAAACTGGCTGCACCCTTAGCTCCCTGGAGGCGCTTTGGCAAGGAGAGCTACCTTTTTCTATCTGAGCTCTTAGGAAGGCCTTAAGTTTTGTAAATAGGTGATTCTGGGTCATTTGCAAGACAGCAGAGCTGGGATTTGAACCCTAGTCAGTCATTCTCCAATACTTCAACTGCTATGTTGCTGTCAATCTTCATAGATGAAGCAATGGCCCAGGCAGGTCAGCAGCGGACCAATCTCCAACCTGCCCAGAGTGTACAGGCCCTGGCCACGTACTTTCCCTTCCCCTGAAGTGACCTCACGGGTAGGGGGCAGCACTGTCCCTGGTTATGGGAGAAACTAAACTAGACCCTGCATGGTCCCCTGAGGCTTGGTTAAGTGCCTATTCTGAATTGGTGCCTAGTCTCAGCATCTTATGTAGAAAGATGCTGTTTTTCCAGAGCTGGAGGCTCCATGGAGGCACGAAGCCTTCACTGGAGAGCAAAAGGACTAAGAGTAGGGGCTGGGGACTCACCAGGGGCTGCAGGTTCCTTTATTCAGCCTGAAGCTGGCCAGGATTGGAAACGTAAAGGGCAGACATGGATAAGAGAGTTAGCGACAGGACAGGGCAGAAAGGTAGGCTGGAAGCCATTTCCACCCTATGAGCACAAAAAGGGGATGGAGAGCATAAATTCCCCAAAAAGTTATGTTCAAATCAAGGAGCTAGGTGTTAATAATATAAACACGCTCTGGCCATAGCCTTCACGTGCTCCTCCGGTACAGAGGGTGCTCACACTTTTTTGGATTGCATCATCCTGATAATCCCGACTCAAGTGCAGCTGTGCCTTTCCAGAACCTCTCTAAGCCTTCCCTCTCCAGCTGCCCCGGTGCAGGGTCAAGGGCTGGTTGGCAGGGACCTGACTTCAGTAAAGGGATGAAATTAGGAGACTGAGAGGATTTAGGGGGAGGGAACACTGTGGGGAGAAGACATTTGAGAAGGTCTACCTGGGTTGTTGATTTGGAAGCCCAGAATACTGGCTCTGACAAGCTGGTAAGCTTGGGATATCACCTCCCCTCTCCAGGCCTCCGTTTTTCCACTCTTTAAATGGGAGGGAGACCTGCTGCCTGCTGTAATAGGGAAGAGTAGCCATAAAAGATGGCGATGGGACTAGAAATGACTGGGCTTTGCTGTCATCTAGTGACTATATGAGGTATTGCATGCACTGTCCTTGGACTATGTCAAAACCTGTTCAACATTTTTATTACCAAGCAGTATTCCATTGCAGACATACTATATTTCTTTTTCTTTTTAATACCATAATCTTTATGCATTCACCTGTTGGTATAAATTTGAGTTGTTTTCAATTCTTGGCAATTATACATAAAGCTGCTATAAATATTTGTGTATAAGTTTGTGTGGACATAAGCTTTCGTTTTTTTTCGGAGTTGTATGGTAGGTGTATACTTATTTTGAAAGAAATTTCCACTAGGCGTGGTGGCTCACACCTGTAATCCTAGCACTTTGGGAGACTGGAGGCTGAGGTGAGAGCATCACTTGATGCCAGGGGTTCGAGACCAGTCTGGGAAACAGCAAGATCCCCATCTCTACAAAAAAATTTAAAAATTAGCTGGGCATGGTGGTGTGCATGCCACTGCACTCCAGCCTTCAAATATTTGCAGTTTATTGTACATCAGTAAAGCTGTAAGAGAAAGGGTACGCACACACACAAACCCAAGAGTGAGACCCCATCTCAAAAAAAATTTCCAAACTGTTTTCCACAGTAGTTGTATCATTTTCATTCCTACCAACAGTGCGGGGAGAGTTCCAATTGCTGCACATCCTCACCATCATTTGATACAGACAGACCTCCATCTAAATTTTAGCCATTCTAGTGGATATGTAGTGGTATCTTACTGTGGTTTTATAGAATAGCTTCATTTGCATGTCCCTGTGACTAATGATGTTAAGCATCTTTTCAGGCATTTATTTGCCATTTGTATATCTTCTTTGGTGAAGTGTCTATTTATGTTTTTGCCTATATTGTTATTGAGGTATCTTTTGTTGAGTTGTAAGAGCTTTTACATATTCTAGATACGCAGCCTTTGCCAAACGTATATTTTGCAAATATTTTCTCCCAGTCTGTGTCTTGCTTTTTCATTTTGTAACAGTGTCTTTGAAGAGCACAAGTTTTAAATCTTGAACAAACTACTGGTACACATAACAATATGGAGGAATTTCAAAATAATTATGTTGAGAGAAAGAAGCCAGTTTTTAAAAATGCATACTGTATGCTTCCATTTATATAAGATTCTTAAAAAGGAAAACTATATGATGACTGCAGATCACTTCCTTGACACAAGGACACTTGGGAGTGATGCATGTGTCCATCCTCTTGATTGTGGTATTGGCTTCATGGATGTATACGTATGACAAAACTCATCAAATTGTATACTTCGAATACAGTTTATGGTATATGGATAAAGCTGTAAGAGAAAGGGTATGCACATACACAAAACCAAGCACTTACTGAACACCTACTGTGTGCTGAGCACTGAGAAGTTGCTCGGGATACACAGAGAAAAGAGTCTTGGATGCCCTTCAGTGGCTCCCAGTCTTGGAGGAGAGCAAGTGAATGAAAAAATGATCACTGGCCTTTATAAAACAATGTGAAACTCAAGCTCTAATCCTGGCTCTTGCACACACTGGCTGTGTGCACTGGGGCAAATTACTTAATCCCTTTAAGCCCCATATTATTCTTCTGTTAAACGTGTATAATCATAACTTACCCAGGTTGCTGTCACCAGGAACAGAGCATATATGCATACACAGACATACACACACACACACATACACACATAAAATAAGCTTAATTAAGGGCTCTGAGAACATTTCTTGTGAAGTGTGCACTGGAGGGGCACTGAAGCTATACTTTCTACTCGAAGAATTCAGGGAGGGCTAGAGAGGGGCAGTGGGCATTTGGGCTGAGCCTCAAAGAATGAATAGGAGTTTGCTGGATGGACAGGAGGACAAAAACTTTCATCCAGAGAGCAGCTTGGAGGCATGAAGATGCAGCGTGCCGGCAACCAGAGTGGTTGGAGGGGAGGCTGGGAGAGGAGAGGAGAGGAGAAAAGAGGAGAGAGAGGGGCTGGGATGGCAGGTTGGGTTGGTGATTAAGGCCCTGGAACAGCAGAGAAGTTAAGGATTTGCCCCCGGGGGAACACATGATGAGACCGATGATTCTGGCTGCAGTGTCAGACAGGGAGACGCAGGCCTAGAGGTCAGGAGACCAGGGTGTGGAGGGAGCAACTTCTTGTACAGGCCCAGACACTCAGCCCGCTGGGAGAGAAAGGCTCTAAGGAAGGCCCCCTGTTTTCTGCCTGCAGGAGTCTAGGGGAAGGAGCCACTGTCTTCAAGACAGAGAGCAGGTCGGGAGGTGCAGGGGGCGGGTGAAAACAACCAGGTAAGTTTTGGCCCATTGAGTTTGAGAGGCCTGCTGGATGTCTGAGAGGAGGTGTCCAGTGGGCCTCTTAGTGATCACCCAGGCAGCGACGTCATAGTGAGTGAGACCCCTGGGGACTGTGTGCAGAAGGGGCATGGACGAGCCTTTCTGGTTTCTCTGTGTAGTTTGGCCTGTGTTGGGCTCTGTTTCTTCTTCCTCCTGCCTCCCGAGTGTGGTTTCATTTAGACATTCACTCACTCAATCGTTCAACACACGCTGAGTTAGGCACGGTCCCTGACGAACCTGTTAAAAGTCTCCATCCTCATGGAGCCAGCACAGGCAGGGATGGCAGACCCCAAAGGGAGTGGCACATGGCCTGGAGCTGGGAGGAAAGGAGGTAGGGGGTGGGCTGGAGGAGGGCAGGGAGGGCATGGCAGGGAAGCCTGGGGGGTGGTGCTGGAACTCCCTCTGCCCTCTTCTCTGTCCCCATCAGTAGCTCTGACATGTGACGTCTTCTCCCTGAGGAATCTCAAACCCCCTTTCAACTCTGGTTGGACGCCTCCACCTGGGAGCCCTCCCACCACCTCCCATTAAACCCAGCTTTCTCCCTCTGCAACTGCTCCATTTCTCCTGGTGGTGGTGTAACCAGTTCTATAAGCAAGAAAATGTTTTCTCAATAATGTTTTCAGTTCTCACTTATTTCAAATGAGTTTTCAGTGTTCACAGTATGGCTGGGGCTGGCAGTGAGATTTAGCTCAGCCCTGAGAACTTAGCAGCTACGGTCTCAATGAGGAAGAAAATAGAGAACCCTTTAGCAAAATTTGCTGCCCAGAACTTTGTAATTTTCTGTTGCACGAATGCATTCTCTTTTGAGTTTCTTTCCCAGGAATGGTGGAACCTCCTAGAAAGCCTCACACCACCTGTGTGTCCAGAGAAGACAAGATAAGTGATAGTCCACCACAGACCGTGCCCAAAGACCCACTGAGCCTGTGCACACGGCTGAAAGAACGACCCCTATTACCGCCTAGTTCATTATAATGCTAAAATCTCTGCCTTGGGACGGACTTATCTGCCATTTTTTGATCATGGGACATATGTACAAGGCTGATTTCTCACTGCGCTTGCGTGCCCTGTGCTCCACTCCGAACACACAATGGTGCTCACTGCCCTCATGTATTATTTATTTCTCCTGCAGAAAAACCCCCTGAACCCTGTTGGTTGGGGAGGCGGATTTGAGGCAACTCATAACTTCCCCCTCCCTGTTGAGGTGTCCGCAGAAATAAATCGTTTCCTCCCGACAACCCTCGCCGTCTCAGTAAGTGGCTTTCTGTGCGGTGGACAGCACTGAAACTCCCTGTGGGTTTGTTAACAGTGTCCCCAGCCCAGAAGTCCAGCAGGCCCAACTTGCCTCTTCCTTCAGTCCCTGCCCAGCTCACTGTGGCCCCAGCGCAAGGCTGCCCTCCAGGTCCCCTCCTGGAGGCTGCCGCCACCAGGGTGTCCTCCGGATCCGCTAAGCTTACCAAGACCCTCCCCTGTTCAACCACCTTTGTGGACTCCCCAGCGGCCATGGCTCCCATCCAGACTCCCTCTCTGGCCCTCCTCACCTGCCTTTGTCCTGCCCCTGACGTCCCTGTTTGACTGGCGTCCCTTCCTTCCTGCTACAGGAACTGCCTGCTACCCCTCAGCCCCTCGCTGTCCAGTCTCGGGCTTCCCTCACGCCTTCGCCCCTTTCTGGACAATTTCCCTCTCCCATCTCCAGTGCAAATCCCAGCCCAGAAGCTGCCTCAGCCAGGAAGCCTTACCTGACTGCGCGCTGCCCTTGCCGGGGCTGCCCAAGGTTTGCCCTCACAATGTTCCCTGAGACTCCCAGAGTCCTGCCTGCTGGTTTCCAGTCCAAGAGCTGCCTCGAGACACTGACCATGGGGGCCATGCCCCAGTTTACTCAGCTAAAGTATGAGGACAATCCTCTCCTGAACGAACTCGTGTGCATGTGCACATGTGTGCACGTGTGTGCATGTGTGTGCGTGTGTGAAAGGCCTAGACACAGCCTCCGGGCGTTGCTACCCACTTACCTCACATAAAGTCTGGTCAGGTGCCAACTTTTCACCATTCTGCCTCTTACTAAGTTCTACCAATATTTCTTTTTTTTTTTTTTTTTT
>CAUYSK010072546.1:0-28539 GCA_963575035.1 Avahi laniger | reverse complement strand
GGCCAGGGCAAAAGAGTGAGACTCTGTCTTCAAAAAAAAAAAAAACTGAGTTGAACCTCGATTTGAAAGGACCCATGAGGGCCTAGCATAATGACTGAACAAGGCACATCACTAGTAAATTTCTAATCTCCAGAGATGAAGAATAGATCCCAAAAGCTTCCAAAGGTGGAACAAATAGGAACTTAGAATGACACTGGAATGCTAGAAATCAGTGGAGCTTATAATTCAATAAAAAAGTTACATAAAGTGGGGGGTGGGGAGAAGGAGAATGTCTTAAAAATTCTAAAGGAAAATGACCTTTTAATTAGAAAACTAAATCCAGCAAAACTGTTACTCAAACTTCAGGGTAAAATTAAGCCATTTTTAGAAATGCAAGGACTTAAAACTGATGGGTTAATCAATGTGTAAATTATCATTAGGTTTTTGATAGCTCCCTTGGACAGAGTAAGACTCTCTCTCGAGAAGCAAAAAAAAAAAAAAAAAAGAGTAAAGAATATATCCATACCTGGAAAACAGAACACAATGACAGGATTAGCCTAACCCCTGAGCAAAGCAAGGCCCCTGAAGAGCTGAAAGGTGGTGGGAACATACACTGGCTATGTCAGGCAGTGGAGGCTGGACTTGGAATAAGGGCACATGATAAGATTACTCTCAAAATGATCATGTGGATTTCTCAACTTCTAAGATTAGTTTAAATAAATAGTAAAACACGGAATCAAAATCTGAAAAATGAGACCCAAACACTGGGCCCAAAATAGTCAACAAAAATCAAATTCCAGAAATGCTTCCTGTGAGTTCCTATATGAAGGGTGTATACAGCCCAGATGACCACCACCACCCCTGCCTCAGTCACTAGCTATCCTGGAGAGAAACGCTTCTCACTGGGAAAGATTCTCATTATGGGCCTCAAAGACTCACACAAAGATAGAGGGCCAGAATGGAAACCAGGATTTGCTCCCTGGGGATAGGATCATGACTTCCTTAGAAAAACAACAGAGCTTCAGCTCTGTCTATACCTGCCCATTGAAAGTAGCAAATTCTCAAGCCAGCAAAAAAGTAGGGCCCTTCCTATTCTGAGATGAATGGGCCGGAAAGAATCTCCACAATCAGTTAGTCAAAGAATGACAAGTGTTCTGGTTTGAGAAAGATGTCTGCTATTAGTTTATTGGCTTTGGTCTCTAAATGGTTAAATTTAATCAAACTTTAAATGAGGGGTGAGGAGTGTTGGCTGAGGATCTCTGATCTTTTCCAGGGTGCTTTTTATTTTCTCTAAAACACACAATGAATCACAAAGAGGAGTACAGTGCTGACCCAAGCCCAACAAATGACCAGGAAGAATCACTCCAAGGAGATAATACTGCCGTGCTGCACTCTATCACGTTTATCTGGGCCAAGGTCCGTGGAAGCTTACAAGAAGCTGTGAGCTCTCCAGCAATGGAAACAGTCACACAATCTTTTAGCAAGAATGCTATTGCTGGGACCTCGCACTTGTTGTAAAGCAGGCCAAGATTTCATCTATTTACCAGCTAACAGCAGGCTTGTACGGTCTCTGATAGATACTCCACCAATACAATTAGGCTCCTTTCTGGCTCTAAATGGTCTCTTGATGTACTTTGTCATTTAAAAAATCTATAAGCTGGTATAGCAAAAGGTTCTTGGACTTCTCTATGATTTCTATTCTAGAATGCAATGATGTGTTGTTCTGCGCTACCGAAAATCACATCAAGAGCTAAGCCTACACTTTGTGACAAATAAAAGAACTTCACTGCATCTGCAACATTTTTTGTATGACAAATCAGATTTTCTTCAGGATACAAGGTGCAATTTTTTTAACAATCCATCCTCTACATTAAACCTGAGTTACCAAGTACTACGTTCCCTCCTCCCGTCCTTTGAAGAAAGCAGCACAATTCTTAACAGTGAAAAAACAAGGACCACATGATTAAAATCTGCAGATTAAAAACAACAAATTTCCACCTTATGCTTCAAGATCCAATACAAATTACCTCCCAGTTACTAAGGCACCACCCAGTATGAAGAATGTAACCCTAACTTAGCCGAACTATAAGATAGGGACAGGGAATCTGGGAGGAGGATATAATAAGGAGCACCAAACAAGCTAAAAAGAAAATGAAGAAAGGTAATAGAAAAAAAGTAAAAAAGTACAAAGAAAGCCATTAATAAAACAAACACAAGATGAAAAAAACTAAAACACCAGGAAACACCATCTACATGACATGTATCGTATCTTTGCAAAAGAAAAGACCAAAATAGATGCAGAAATAAGCAAACATTAACCAGGCTTGGTTCAAAACTCATAATCCTTGTCTCCTCAGGAAAACAAGCAGAATTACATATACTTACATAATCGTCAATCTGCCATGCCCCATCTTGCCCTAAATCTTGAAAAGAATGTGAGGGAAGCAACTGCTAAGTAGAATTTAGAAATCTTTGGAACTCTAATTTAGGGGGGATTTAGAAGACTTACTGTGGGACCTGTATTTGGAGGTGATGATTCTTCTGTGCACATAGACAAAATAGAGAGGGAAGGCATCTGGGAGGATGTCAGGGTTGGCATCTCTGTGCCACTGTCCAAGTTCAAAGCTGAAAGCCCAAGAGTATGATGCCCATTGAGCTCACTGGCACTGCTTTGGGTGGAAGGCTTTAGGGAATTCTGGAACGTGCCATTGCGGAGGCAGGATGTGCTATGGAAAGTGCTTGCCAGCTTGGCTGTCTTCTGATTGCTGTCATCAGAGTCAAGTTTAGGGAAGGACAGGGATTTGATATTGCTTACTGCAGGGATAGGGGGGAGGGACACTTTGGAAGACAGCGACATCTTTTCACAGTTGCCCAACTGTGGTAAGGTTATAAAGCCATTGGGTTTATGAAGAGGCTTGAAATCTAGGGTCACCCGCTCCAAGGATGCCAGGACCTCCTCATCCTGTAACACAGACCCAGAGCCTCCTCTGGCCAAGTTATTGTCCAATAACTGAGCCATAATGGGTCCAGTGGTTCCTACCAGAATGTTTCTCAGCTCTTCCTTCTCGTCAATAGTTTTTAACTCCAGATTATCAAATGGGTCTTCTTCACACTCAAAGTCAGCAGGATTGAAATCTGCCTTTGTGTGGGGTGGGCTGAGAACTTTCTGTTTCATGGCACTACTGCTGACCCGAGTTGGGGTGAGGATGCTGTTGTGCTGTAAGCTGGCAAGGATGGGGTTAATCGGAGGTGGCATTGTGGCTGTACTGTGAGTCTTGGAAAAGCTCATTTTGCTATCACCCTCCGGGCCACTCTTAGAATTCACTTTAGCTTCTGCTTCCTCAGCCTTGCGCTCTGCTTCCCGCTGGGCTTCTTGGATTGTCTTAATATCTTCAGCCCACTCAATGGTCTTCTTTTCCAAGGAGAAGTCATACTGCAAAGACATAGCAGAGAAAGGAGGTGTGAACCCAGGTGGCCACCCTTCCCTCACCCAATTTACTGCTTCCTTACTCTTGTACAAGAGGAGACCTGGGCAAGGCACGTAGGAACGATCCCTACTCAGGGAGAGTGAGGTTTCCAATGTCCTTGTGAGATTTAACCAAACAATGCTTCCATATTACTTCTAAAAATTAACTAGAAAGAGCTCCCACCACCTCTAATCCTACATACCGGGCCAAATGTACCTGCCAGTTCCCTTGCTGCTCTCCTCTCCTGCCATTTCCTTTCCTAGAATTCTTCAATGGTAGCTCAGTCAGAGGTCAGCCACCACCTCTCTGAAGCTTTCTTGATGATGCATTCCCTCTTCTAAACTCCTACAACATTTGTCTCTATCAGTCATTAGATACTGAGCACATGTGATCACATGTAGCTTTCATCTTGAATATTACCAACCAATATTAGAAGCCTCTTGTAGGCAGCTAACCCTCTTTGGGCCTCTTACTGTCTAGCACACTGTCCTAAACAGATGCCAAGTTCAGTAACAACAGACCTTAACATTTAAGAAACACAATATGCCATGCATGATCCTAAACACTATTTATGTATTAACTCTAGATTCTCTCAACAATTCGTTAAAGTAACTATTGCTATCCCTACTTTACAGGAGCTACACCCAAAGTCATAAAGCTAGTAAGAGGGAGAGCCTGGATTTGAACCCAGGCAGTTTGACTATAGAGTTTATGCTCTTAAACCACTATCTACCAGATTATAATGAACAGGTTGTACTCAAAATACAGGAAAACTTCTTAAGAAATCTAGACGCATTCAGATTAAAATTTTGCAGAGCAGATTGCACAAAAATTCACTTCATGGTTCCTTAAATACCTTAAACTACAACAACAATTTATAAAAAATTTCATTTGCACACTTAAAAGAAATAAATCTATTGTATAAAGTGAAATTCACATAGGACAGGAAAAAACAAAATCTTTGGCTTTTACTCTAAAGCACCAGACCTAAACAATGTGTGCACGTCCAAGATTGGAGACACATTAAAGGTTTAAAAAAAGAGAGAGAAAAGGATAAGACAGAAAAGAGGTCTAATATTCTGAGACAAGCATAAGCCTTTCAGCTTCTAACAACACAAGAGAAGCCTAGAAATGCACATGTCAAGAAGTTAATTTAAATCCCTAAGCCAGTTGCTGTGCCCAGAAAGACACACGGCAGATCACTGTGCTTCCTTTCTACCACTGAACAGTGAAAAAGACTGCTACTTGTAACTGTGGAGAACATCCGATTTTGCAACTGGTTTCCCCCAATAAAAACTGAGGCTATAACCAACTTCCTACAGCCTATAAACACAGTTGTCTGAAGTTTTACTCAAAGAATAATTGGAAATTTCTTTCCTTTTCTAGCAAAGCTTTACTAAGCTTTTGTTTTTTTAATTACCAAAGTAATGTAGAATACTTGGAACACAGAGAAAAACATACAGGTGGGGGAAAAAAGCAGAAACATTAAAGTAAAAAAATAAGAATGTGGTTTGAGAGTACAATAATAAATATTAACATCATTTAGCATTTATGGAGTACCAGGAACCAGAGTAGGCATTATAAATACATTATTTTATTTAATCCTTGCAACAACCTTAAAAGCTAATTGGCCTGGCCGGGTGTGGTGGCTCATGCCTATAATCCCAGCACTCTGGGAGGCTGAGGTAGGAGGACTGCTTAGAGCCCAGGAGTTAGAGATTATAGTGAGCTACAATGATGCCACTCTCACTGCACTCTTCCCAGGGCGGCAGAGTGAGACTCTTGTCTCAACAACAACAAAAAAAGGCAACTGAACACCCCTCTTCACAACCCCTCACCCCTTCAAAAAAAAAAAAAGATAAAATAATATTTTTTTTAAAAAAAGCTAATTGGCCCCATTTTACAGATGAGGAAATGGAATTTTAGAGAGTTTAAGAAATCTAAGATTACAAAACTACTACATGGCAATTCCAGCCCACGTATGAGTGATACCAGAGGCTGTTTTAAACCATGACACTAAGGGCTACCCCACACCATTGTGGCTATCATTGCCACATTCAATGGAAGCTTTCTGGATACTAGATGCAAGAGCTAGGCATGTTTTGCTGGCTTGCTTTAAAGGAATTTTAGCTGAAAAACCGAGTTTGTATTGTCATGCAGGGGGCAAATATGACAAAGTTATATATAGGAAACTTCAAGCCATCTGTCTAGGACTCTAGATCTAACTGTTCTTTGGGTAGGGAAGGAACCAGCAGCAATACCACAGCCTAATACCCCGTGGAGACCCCAAAGTAGTCAAAGTTTAAAGGTGCTTTGTGTAATGAGAGAACAAAAATATTTCAAATGGCCCACATGGAAATTGACCCCATAGTTTGATCTCTTTTGTTATCAGTAGGTGCTATAAGCACAGTGAGCACAATACCAAGCACTTCTCAGTGTTTCAGACTGATCAAACAGGAAATTCCCAGCGAAGCATAAATTAGCAAAATCTGGGATTCCAAACCAGTTTTCTGAATGCATCAATAAAGCAGTCAATGATATAAGAAACAAGATAGGGGTGTTTCTGAATCATATTGCTAATAGCATCATGCACAAGAGAGAGGTATTTAATGACTATTAGTTGTTGCCAATAAAAAAATTCTCAGGAAAACAGGACAAGAAAGAACTTTATAAGTTAAATCTGTCTCTCTTCTGACTCAGTGAAGTCTCTACACACAAAAAGAATATCAACTCAGTATTCAAAAACCCTTAAGATGCTTGACATCATTAGTCATTAGGGAAATGCAAATCAAAACCACAACCAGAGACAACTTCACAAGCATGAGCATGTATATAATCAAAAAGAGTTAATAACAAAAGTTGGCAAGATGTGGGTAAATTGGAATCCTTGTGCAGTGCTGCTGGGATTGTAAAATGGTATGGCCATTTTGGAAACTAGTCTGGCAGTTACTCAAAATGTTAAACATAGAGTAACCATATGACCCAGCATATGTACTCCTATGCATATACCCAAGAAAACTGAAAACATACTTCCACACAAAGCTCTGTATACAGATGTTCATAGCAGCATTATTCACAATAGCCCAAAAGTGGAAACTACCAAAATGTCCATCAACTGATTAATGAATAAACAAAATGTGGTATTATCCATACAACAAAATATTATTTGGCCCATAAAAATGAATGAAGTACTAACACTTCATTCATACAAAATGGATAAACTTTGAAAACATTATGATAAGTAAAATAAACCAGTCACAAAGGCTATATACATACTGTAGGATTCTAATCACATGGTATTAGGCAAACCCATAGAGACAGTAGACTAGTAGTTGCCAGAGGCAGGGAGGGGAGAATGTAGAGTGATTTTTAATGGGTGCTGGGTTTCTTTTTGGGGTGATGAAAATGTTCAGGAATTAGATAGTAATGATGGTTACACAACTCTGTGAACATACTAAAAACCACTGAACTGTATACCTCAAAAGGGTGAATTTCATGGCATGTGAACTATATCTCAACAGAGCTGTTATTAAAAAAAAGTTACTGAAGTTCTCTCACTACGATTACTCACTACATATATACTCTGAAAGATAAAACAAAGAATACTTCATAGAGTAATATGGTGATGGCTTAGTGAATCCGACAGAAACAAAACTTCTTTTCCTGGTCTTAAGTCACAGAAAGAAGGGTCAGAGTTAGTACCGTAGTTTCCTGTTTTTCTAGACGACTCCTCTAAAAAAGTAAGCATCCTTAAGGACAGTGATTAAGGCATTTATCTCCATCCTCAGTACCCAGCAGAGCACCTCTCAAAAGCGGGCACTCAGTGAATGTACACTGCAGAAAGGAAGTAACACAGGGCTATCTGCTGCTTTCAAGAAGCAATTCAGCACATTTATATATAATTGCGCTTTAAAGATGAGAGGATTAAGAAAGAAGACCTCAAGGACATAGCATTTAAGCAAAATCTAGAAGAATAAATAGATTTTAACAGACAGCTTTCAGTATGGTGAGAATGAGAAGAATATCAGGGATAACAGTTCATGAGAAAAATCAAGATACAAGCACTAATGTACAAGGTATGCCCACAGACTGCTAGTAATCTGGTTTGGAGGGAACATGAAGGAGGTGATGAGCTAAGGTGCTCTGCCATAATCTTATGTCTACACTTGACTCGATAAGGATTAGTGAATCACTAAACACCTTTGAACAGTTTTGAACAGGGATGTGACAATTTAAAACTTTAAGAGTATTATTCCAGAAACAATGTGAAGAAGGAAAACGCTGCAAGCAGAAGGGCCAATTAAAGAAGCTACTGCAGGTGAAAAATGAGGTAGGGCTGAACTGCAGTATGAGACAAAACAAAACAAAAACATTACCTAACGTGAGTGACTGAGAAGAAAATGAGGACATTTAACAGAGAAAGGGAAAAGAGGTGAATAAGCACGTCAGATGGTCAATGGGGATTTGTTTTGTGCAAGGCACAGAGCCGCAGGAATATACATCTAATAGATTACACAAAATCTCTGTGTAAAACATATCAATGTGTACGTGTGTGTGTGTGTGTGTGTGTGTGTGTGTGTGTGTCTGTAACAATGTGAGCCAGGCAGTAACAGGAGTTATCAGAAATACAAATAAAAGCTATAAGAATACATTCATGCATCAGTTAATGATGGGGATACATTGTGAGAAATGTGTTGTTGGCAATTTCATCATTGTGTGAACATCATAGAGCTTATTTACACAAACCTAGATGGTATAGCCTGCTACATAGCTAGACTATACGGTACAGCCTCTTGCTCCTAGGCTACAAACCTGTATAGCATGTTACTGTACTGAATACTGTAGGTGACTATAACACAATGGTAAGTTATTTATGTATATAAATATATCTAAACATAGAAAAGGTACAGTAAAAATATGGTATAAAAGATAAAAAATGGTACACCTGCCTAGGACACTTACCACAAATGGAGCTTGCAGGACTGGAAGTTGCTATGGGTGACTCAGTAGGTGAGGGGTGAGTGAATACAAAAGCCTAGGATGTCACTGTATACTACTGTTGGCTTTATAAACATTGTATACTTAGGCTACACTAAACTTATAAAAAATAATTTTTTTCTTCCATAATAAATTAACCTTAACTTACTGTAACTTTTTTACTTTATAAACTTTTAAAGTTTTTTAACTTTCTGAGTCTCTTGTAATAACATTTAGCTTAAAACACACATTGTATAGCTATACAAAAATATTTTTCTTTGTATCTTTATAAGCTTTTTCTATTTTTAAAATGTTTAATTTTTTTACTTTATAAACTTTTTTGTTAAAAACTAAGACATAAACACACACATTAGCCTCGGCCTACACAAGGTCAGGATCATCAGTATCACTGTGTTCCTCCTCCACATCTTAGCCCACTGGAAGGTCTTCAGGAGCAATAACACACGGATCTGTCATCTCCTATGGTAACAATGCCTCTTTTTGGAATAAATATCTCCTGAAGGACCTACCTGAGGCTGTTTTATAGTTAACTATTTTTTATATCTTAAATAATGATAAAAAGTGTAGTATAGTAATACATAAACCAGTAACATAGTTGTGTATTATCATTATCAAGTATTATGTACTATACATAATTGTATGTGCTATACTTCTTTTATACAACTGGCAGCGTGGGTTTGTTTATACCAGCACCCCTACAAACACAAGTGATGTGTTGTACAACAGTACTATGATGGTTACTACACCACTAAGGCGACAGGAATTTTTTAGCTCTATTACAATCTTACAAGACCACTGGCATATATGGGTCTGTCACTGACCAAAACGCCATTATGCGGCTCATCACTAGTTTTTTCTATTTCACTATATATCAAATTCGTACTCTTTAAGTTTTTAAATGCACTAAACTTTAACTAAAAATTACCACTTACCTGTACTTCTCTGACAACCTGCAAACAATCAGGCAAGGAGAAGCCAATAGGTAGACCAACTTTAGCTGGTGTTTTGAATTTGTCTCCTATCTTAAATGGGACATCATCAAGGTAACTGAAAGTCCCTATAATCAAAAATAAAGTAGAAAATATCAGCAAAGAACTTTATTATTTGTTTTGCCATAATCTTATGTCTAGTGGATATGCATTAATTTCTGTTATCCTGAGACTAGAAGTTACAAAGAGTTCCTTCTCTGACTGCTTACCTTCTCCTGACCCTAGAACTCTGAGAAAGAATTGCTACCAAGTCTACTTGATCTTATTAGGATTTATTTTCAGTTGTGCTTAGTGTGAAAGCCATAGTACTCACAGTGGCCTAAAAGGCCCTCCCATCACTCAATCACCTCTCTGTCCTCATCTCCTAGCAGTTGCCTTCTGGCTGCACTAAGTCCTGGCGACCTCTGTTCTCAACAATGACAAGCTCAATTCATCTCAAAAATTCTGCACTGGCTGTTCTGACTGAAATTTTCTTCCCTCAGAAATTCACATGAGAGTTTCAGAGCCTCCCTTGGGTCAGGCTGAGGCCTCTGTTGAGAATACATCAGCAGTTCAACTCCTTCTTCTGCCCAAGCCCTGCCGCCCCTGTCTTCACTCCCCTAAGGTGATATTCCCAAGGGCACCCCGATTAATTTACAGTCAGACCTCCCTATCAGAGTCTGTTTCCAGGGAACCCGACCTAAAACAACCATTGTATCCCCAGCCCCAGGAGGTGCACATAGCAGATGCTCAATAAACATTTACTGAATGAAAAAAAATAGAAAGAAATTCACATGACTCACTCCTTCACCTCCTTCAAGTCTTCGCTCAAATGTTGCCTTCTCAGTGAGGCTTTCCTGACCATCCAGTTTAAAATTACTACTCTATCTTCACTGCAGTACTCCCATTATCACCATCTATCTTTTCCCCATAGCACCCATTGCCTTATAACATATTATATAATTGCTTTTCATTAAATTTATTGTCTGTCTTACCCAATGGAATGTAAGCTCCTTGCAGGAAGTATTTAAGTCTATCTAATTCAATGATGTATTCTCAAAGCCCACAGCACTGCCTGGCACAAAAGCATAACTACCACAGAATTGATTACAAGACTCCCCACAAAAGAATCTCCTTGATCAGGATTTCTCTACTTTAGAAAGAATTATTTTTAATTTTACAATAGAAAGAATTACTCTAGATTTTAAAAAGAACAACTACATTCTAGAATGTGGAAATATTTAAGCAGCACAGCACTTACACATAAAAAAACAGGGCTGGGCGTGGTGGCTCACACCCGTAATCCCAGCACTCTGGGAGGCTGGGGTGGGAGGATGGCTTGAGCTCAAGAGTTCAAGACCAGCCTGAGCTAGAGTGAGACCCTGTCTCCACTAAAAATAGAAAAATTAGCTGGGCATCTTGGCACATGTCTGTAGTCCCAGCTACTTGGGAGGCTGAGGCAGGAGGACTGCATGAGCCCAGGAGTATGAGATGGCAGTGAGCTATGACAATGTCACTGCACTCTACCCAGGGCAACAGAGTAAGACTCTGTCTCCAAATAAAAAGAAAAAAGAAAAAAATTTTAAAAAAAGAAAAGAAAAAAAATAGGGCCGGGCCTGGTGGCTCATGCCTGTAATCCTAGCACTCTGGGAGGCTGAGCTGAGGTGGGAGGACTGCTCAAGGTCAGGAGTTCGAGACCAGCCTGAGCAAGAGCGAGACCCCGTCTCTACAAAAAATAGAAAGAAACTAGCCAGACAACTAAAAATATACAGAAAACAATTATCTGGGCATGGTGGTGCATGCCTGTAGTCCCAGCTCCTCAGGAGGCTGAGACAGGAGGCTCACTTGAGCCCAGGAATTTGAGGTTGCTGTGAGCTAGGCTGATGCCATGGCACTCTAGCTTGGGCAACAGAGCAAGACTCTGTCTCAAAAAAAAAAAAAAATTAAGTAAAAAAATAAAAAAAAATTTTTTAATTTTTTAAAAAAGACAAAAGCAGACAAGATCATGGGAATTTCAATAGGATAATCAGAACACAAGCCACACACAACTGAACTGCTTTACTCCCCTCTAAAAGTTCTTTGCCTATCATAAATGAACAATCCAGAAAGACCAGGACAAGATCATTAATTTAGAGAGTAAGCTAAAAGAATGCCTCTTGTATATGACTCACTAGCTACACACTCCAATTTGGGCCATTCTGACCACTTCTGGGGGGCTAACTTACTGGCAAGAACCATCATGGACAATGAAACATATTGATAAAATATGTTTTGCTTTTTCAATATTAGAAGCTAATAAAATAAGGCTTACATCTTCCTGAGACTCACACTAGTGTATTTTCTTAGGTGTTCACGGACACAGAGTAAGACAATTACAGCTCTTCCATGAAGAAGACTTCTTTCCTTATAAGAACTGTGTAGATCTCAAGACTTATCAAGGTCAGAATATATTTGTAATCTTGTCATCATTTCCATTTCCTGAGGTAGGTATTCTTCTGATATACCTGAAACTCTTCATCAGGAAAAAGGCTCCTGCTCTCACCCTTGGAAGAAGGGGTCTCTCTTCCCCAACTAACTTCTAGCCAGAATTAAAATATCTGAACTCTCATCTCTCACTTAGCTAACAAATTAAATACACAACTGTGTTCAATTTAATAATTTAACACTCTAGAAAATGTTCCAGCTGTGGTCATACTTTCATATGTGCCATTTTCATAGCTGGCAATGCCTATCACATCCCTGCCTTTTTACTTGCGTAATTATTTGTAGTCCTTTAAGAATAAACTCAAGAACAACTCCCTTCTCAATCTCAGAAAACCTATTCATACCACCCTCAGGACTTACCACTCTGTATCACTCACTAATTGTTTCCTTAACCTCCCCCTAGAGTCCCTGAGCAAGAATTTGAGCATCCCTTAATAGGGGAGAAATGTATCATGTCAATATCCCCCACACTCAACATAATGTCTAACTAATGAGATTTGTTCAATGAATGAAGAACAAAGAAGAAATGCTTTTACACTTATTTTGTATTGAACTCTATCCCCCATCCCAACTTATATTTAATGTTTATTAAAATTCAAAATGATTTACGAAAAATGACAAGGTTAGTCATGAAAATGTTTTTAACAGAGTATTCATACAAAATACAAGCACATGTCTAAGATCTGAACAAAGTCACAAAAAATGTACCAAATGTTCCCCCTACCACCAAAAAAAGTGCCAGGTGCCATCACAGCTTGCCAACAAAACTTAAATGTTGGTTACAACAATTAAATCCTCTGGCACTTACAAAATGCTTTATATTAAAAAGATTAAAAGTAAGGCTATTTTTTTTTCTTTTCTTTTTTTTTTTTTTTGAGACAGAGTTTCGCTTTGTTGCCCAGGCTAGAGTGAGTGCCTTGGGGTCAGCCTAGCTCACAGCAACCTCAAACTCCTGGGCTCAAGCAATTCTTCTGGCCTCAGCCTCCTGAGTAGCTGGGACTACAGACATGTGCCACCATGCCTGGCTAATTTTTTTTATATATATATATATTTTTTTTTAGTTGTCCAGCTAATTTCTTTCCATTTTTTTAGTAGAGACAGGGTCTCGCTCTTGCTGAGGCTGGTCTGGAACTCCTGAGCTGAAACGATCCGCCCGCCTCGGCCTCCCAGAGTGCTAGGATTACAGGCATGAGCCACCACGCCCGGCCAAAAGTAAGGCTATTTTTAATTTTAAGAATTATCTGTTTTCTATGAAAATAGGTGCTCAAATGTTATTGAAAGATTCTAACTTTGGTTAGTACCTTGATTTAACTGGAAACAAAGCTGGAATTCAGATTGTTTAAGAATCACTGGAAAGATTTATAGTCAGGTTAACGACCACAAAATTAAGTCTTTTGTTTAACACTAATAAGCATATTTAATACACGAATATAATAAAACCTATCCACATTAATATTAAATGTTCTTAAACAAGCAGTTCTATTACAAGTTGGAGGTGGGGAGCTGAGGGAGGGAAACTACAAAAAAAGTACTATGCTAAAGATATCTGAGCCAGGAGCAGGGTGCAGTGGCCCATGCCTGTAATCCCAGCTACAGGAGGCTGAAGCAGGAGGATGGCTTGAGGCCAGGATTTTGAAGCTAGCCTGGGCAATACAGCAAGACCCTTTCTCTACAAAAAATTAAATAATGAGCTGGGCAGAGCGGTACAAGCTTGCAGTCCCAGCTACTCAGAAGGCTGAAGTGGGAGGATTGCTTAAGTCCAAGAATTCAAAGTTACACTGAGCTATGATTGTGCCACCTGTACGCCAGCCTGGGTGACAGAGCAAGACCCTGTCTTAATTAATTAATTAAATTTTGGTTAACAGGGAATGAGCAAACAGTTGTGTGATTACTGGAAGAAGGGGACAAAGGGCAGAAAGGCATTGAAAGAGACAGGAACAACAACAAAAAAAAGCAACCTTTTGAATAATAAAGAGAGACCACCATAAGTACTATTTATAATGGTATATGATGATTACAAAAGATATTTCTTTCAAATATAACCAACCATGATCTTATGAACTATCCATTTTCATCTAACATATCAGAATAGCCATTTAAAGGCCAGGTGCAATGGCTCACACCTGTAATCCTAGCATTTTGGGAGGCCGAGGAAGGAGGATCACATGAGCCCAGAAGTTCACCACCAGCCTGGGCAATAGTGAGACCTTATCTCTACTAAAAATGAAAACAATTAGCCAGTTATGGGGGTATATGCATATAGTCACAGCTACTCGGGAGGCTGAGGCAGGAGGATTGCTTGGGCCCAGGAGTTGGAGGCTATAGTAAGCTATGATAACAACACTGCCCTCTAGCCCAGGCAACAGAGCAAGACTCTGTCTCAAAAAAAACCCAGAATATATACACTTAAAGATAGCAATTTCTCTTGTTTCCCAATAGATTTTATTTTTTATATTCAATAAAAACTCAACCACAATGGCCCAGAGAATTAAGTACTATAGCTAACAATTTTCTGGCTCATCCCAAATACCTTTTAGTTTCAGTCCTTATTATTGAAAATCTTCGCAAAATGTCTGAGCCTGTTTTCCTAAGTTCACTTTAGAAAAAGAAAGTGCATCTCTGATTACTGTGGTTGTGGCAGTTCCCTGAAGTCAGGTTCTGTACGTCACTTTGGAGGAACAGACTGGACTGGATGTGTAATGACTCAGGTTAAATTCTAGGAAGGCTTCATTCTGTTTTGTTTCTTTCTAAATTGCTGATATGATCCTGTGACCTGTTTGTTTCTCAAAAAAAGGTACAATTCCAGGTGCAGGGAGAAATTCCCAATAAAATTATCAATTGGATTATGCTTAAATTCAGGTTTTACTGTGAGGAAATTCAAATTGAAAGTTTTGAAAAATAAGAATAGGACAGATCAAACTTAAGTAAAAAATTACAATTTCATGATTGGTTAGCACTATCTTAAAGCCAAAAGCCAGGTAACATTTGCAAAACTATAAATATGCAACATTATAAATATATAAATATTTGTTGTAAGATGTGAAGTCACAAGAAAATGTTACTCACAATCCAACTACAAAGCAAGCCAGATAACCTCCAAAATCAGCTTTTTAATAGGCAATGTCTGGCGTTCAATAAAAAATTACAAGGCACACAAAGAAGCAAGAAAATGTGATCCATCATTAAGAGAGAAACCAGTCATCAGACTCAAATTCAGAAAGAGCCAAGATATTGTAATTATCAGACAGGAAGATTTAAATAACAATAATATATTAAACAATCTAATGGAAAAAATAAACATAAAAGCAGATGGGAAATTTCAGCAGAGAGATGGAAATATAAAGAGATAAATGGAAATTCTAGAAGTGAAAAGCGCATCATTAGAAAAGAGAAATTTTGATGGCTCATAAGCCAGGCTATGCTAATCAAAAGATGAGACTCAGCAGAGGAAATACTCAGAAAAATTGAAGTTAGGTCAGGTCAAAAGAAATTAACCAAATTGAAAAAAAAAGAGAAAAAAGTTGGAAAAAAATGGAACAGCATTAAGAGATAATCTGCTTAATGGTATATGTGATTAGAGTTTCAAAAGAAGAAGAGAAGATAATGGGGCAGAAGAAATATGAGAAAAGATAATGGCTGAGAATTTTCCAAAAGTGATAAAAGACATCGACCCACAAATCCAGGAAGTTTAGCCAAATCCAAGCACAATAAATATATAGATAATCACACCAAGGAAATGTTCAAAGTAAAAGATAAAGAGAAAATCTTGAAAGCAACAGGGGTTGGGGGGCAGGTCACATTACATACAGAAAATAATGATTAGAATTACATGAAACTAAAAAGCAATTACAGATCAACTTTTTAAAATAATCTAAAATAAAATGCCTTTTTAAAAAGCATTTCAATCTCTTAATAGAAATTTAACCAAGAGAAAAATGAACCTCTCTGCAAATTAGCTAACTGGACATAAGCAGGAGAATTTGTCCATTAAAAGGAAGGAGTTTTGAGGAGATGACGGTTAAAGGATATAAAATTTTAGTTATGCAAGATAATTATGTTCTGGGGAATCTACTATACAGCACAGTGTCTATAACTAACAATACTACATTGTATGCTTAAAACTGCTAAGAAGGTAGATTTTATGTAAGTGTTCTTAGCCCCCCAAAAAAACAAAAAACAAAAAAAACCCCACACAAATAATAATAATAATAATAAAAGAAGCAGGAGGAAACTTTGGGAGGTAATGGAAATGCTTATGTTTTAATGGTAGTGACGGCTTCATGAGTGTATACTTATCCTCAAACTCATCAAGATGTGCATGTTATATACAGGTTTTTATATGTCAATCATACCCCCATTAACCTCAATAAAGTGGTTTAAAAAGAGAGAGAGCTTAGTTTTATTAAATCTTATTACAGAGGCTTACTTTTTCCTAAATTAGAATCTTCAAAAGCATTTTTCCAGATATAAAAAGAGTTAATTTGTTTGCTGAAGTATTTTTTTTGAAATCCTTTAAAAGTCATTTTTGAACAATAACTTTTTTCCTAAATGAAACAAATGAAGAATCACTTAAGAATTAAAGAAGATTGACATTTTAAAGCACCAGGCTCTGAGAAAGTCCTGATCTAAACTGAGCCAAGGGTTTGCAGTTTACATAATATATGGATACTATTTCTAAAAGTCTTCAAGAAATAACTGTGTGTATCCCTGATTGTGTTATTAAGGGATATGTGGTTATTAGTAACAGTGGAAGAAGTTCAACTTTAGTTGAAAAGAATGAACTTGTAGGTAAATCAAATGCTAGTCATAAGACAGCGTGTCACAAGATCTAGTCATCCCCAAATGTTTTAAATAGAGAAAAAAAAACATTTTAATATCCAGGAATGAGAGAAAGCAGTTATCTCCTTGTCCACACCCAAGTGACCTAGAAAAATTTTACCCACAGCCATTAACTCCTCAATGGACCAGTCAGATAATACCTAACTTTGGGGGAGCCAATCCATAGGTTCATAAACTAAGTTAGGCTATGCCATCAGATTCCCTTGACCCAAAAGATACAAACACTCTAGCTCTATGATACTAGCTAGCTACTTACACTGAAAGGTCAAGTAGCAAGCAGCACCATAACTGGGGTAGCCATTTTTGGACCTGTGTACTCTATACTAGTAGGCCAAGAAAGCAACTCTATAAACAGAAGAATAAAAATGGAACACAAGTCACAGTGAAAAGCAGTGAGGAAAAGCTAAGTAACTTCATGAGAAATGGAAGGAATAGTAGTCTTAGTTTCTTGGCTTTCTAAGACCTTGATTCTTTTTGTACTCACAAGCCTACAAGATCTCCTATTAAATATTCTCCATCTAGTCCTTTTAATTCTATTTCTCAAACTATATGATATCTAAAAATAGGATTTTTTTACTCTAAAAACTGAACTAAAGCCACTAAAATTCAACCAGGAGCTCAATAAATAGAGCCCTGTTAAAGGAATAGACGCCTAAAAGAGAAAAAGAAAAATCTTTCTCCTAAACTTACTTAGGTAGAAAATTTCATTTAAACAATAACATTTTGGTGGCCGGGCGCGGTGGCTCACACCTGTAATCCTAGCACTCTGGAAGACTGAGGCGGGAGGATTGCTCAAGGTCAGGAGTTCAAGACCAGCCTGAGCAAGAGCAAGACCCCATCTCTACTAAAAATAGAAAGAAATTAGCTGGACAACTAAAAAAAAAAAAATATATATATATATATATATATATAAAATTAGCCGGGCATGGTGGCGTATGTCTATAGTCCCAGCTACTTGGAAGGCTGAAACAGAAGGATTGCTTGAGCCCGGGAGTTCGAGGTTGCTGTGAGCTAGGCTTATGCCACGGCACTCTGGCCCGGGCAACAGAGCAAGACTCTGTTTCAAAAATAAATAAATAAATAAATGACATTTTGGTTAGGAATTTAAGAAGATGGGGGAAGCTCTAAAAAAAAAAAAAAAAAAAAAAAAACACAAGTCTTTATTGATCGGACACCTTCAGAATTATGATCTTCTCTCTGGACTGTTTAGCTGAAACATATAACCTGGGGTCCAACTCATTTTCACTCTGATCAAAAAGAAGTTTCCAAAGATTTAATAAGCTTATCTTTTAAAATAAGATTATAAGTTTAAAATGTTCATTTTTGCTATTTTCTCTCCTTAAGTCTTTCCTGTGCCTTTGGTTGTGTCCTTTCTTTTCCCCTGAAGAGGTGATCCAGAGGCAATTTCAGATCTACCTTCCTAATATCATCTAAATGCTTTGAAAGAGCCATGGAATAATCTTTAAATAATAAAAAGATACAGCTTATCTACAAGATCTGATGCCAGACCTCTTATAGAATGCTAATTCCAGAGTTCAAATGACTTAGCTCCTAAAGGACGTAACAAAATGCAGGTTGTATATGCAATAATATGCACAATGGCAATTCAAAATTTAAAAGCTATTGTATAAAATATAGAAGTTAAAACCATAGTGACAGCCACACCTTCCCGACTCAGCTGAATGATACTATCAAGGAACCATTTGTGCCTCAGAAGAGCATACCAACACATGTTGTCAGGCAGTCTAGTAAATCATTCTTATAATGATGTGATAGAAGATCAGCTTTAAAATCTCTTTTAAAATAATTGTGTTGTTTGGCTATTTCTGGTGTTTAATTCTATCTTCTACTGTATGAAAAGAGAATCTAACTTTAATTTTAATTTCTTAGGTACCTCCATTCTCACCAAATGCAGATAATAAAGTATATTTCATTTTGGAAGGTTGTTATCTTAGGAGAAGATAATAGAGAAACTACTAGTTTTAAATGCAAAATTGTAATTATTATTTTGATATCTCTGTAATATAGTGATTGATTTGTAGTAAATTATTAGTTTTAATGGGGCAGGAGGTGGAGGGAACTAAAACAAAACATTATAAAGCATTAACTGAAGGGTTAAAATTTGTCACACACACAGATAGAAAAGAGCTATGATCAAGGAACAGGAAAGGGAATGGTAACTACCTCAAAATAATGCTGAAGAGCAACCAAAATTGGAAGGCTCCTTATCCATCTCTGGCAGTTTCCAGTACAAAACCAGAGACGATCCATTTGAAGAAATACTTCAAGATTAAAGTTATACAAAGACCTTTAGGGTGTATATGCTACATTGTTGTAGCTTTATTTTTCTCAAGCTATTCATTTAAAGAGAAAAAAAGGGACACTATGCTAAGTGATTTTAAAATCTCTGATCAAATCAGAACTTAAACTATGATAACCAACAGTCCACTTACCATGAAAATCTGCACCCAACTTCTTAGAAGCCATTTAGAACCTGAAAATCAAGGAAATATTTGTTAGGTGCATGATGCCTTAAAGAGACATAAAAAAATAATTATAAGAAAATTGAGACTTAAAAAAAGAAACCAGAAGACCAAAGGTTCCCAGACTGACACTGTCCTCACTTCTTACTCCCAAAATCACAAAAAAGAAGGTAGAATGGAGGAAAAATGAGTTTTTCTGTTTTGTTTTGTTAGAGATAGAGTCTCACTATGTTGCCCAGGCTAACTTTGAATTCCTGGGCTCAAGCAATCCTCCCACTTCAGCATCCCTAGTAGCTAGGACCATAGGCACACCACCACATCCAGTCTTTTAAAAAGTATATATACCCCCCTAAAAACTATATATACATCACACTAAAATTAGATAAAACAGAATCCTTTAACAATATTTTAACCTATCCTAGTAATGCCAAAATTCCAAATAACAAATTATACAGCTGTACCAAAGTCTATTAATATGCTTTTTGCCTGATGACAAGGGGTTTTTACCATGATGTATGATCTCCAACAATGAATTCCTTCCCAAAAGAAAAAAAATGTAAGTCAAGGTAAATTGGTTTATATACCATAAGTTACTTTAGAAAGAAAAAAAAATTGAAACATTACTTGAAAAATGCAAATTGAAAATATTATTTTAATACTATGTTTAAATGATAAAATACCTTCTAAACTTAGCAGACACAGAGCAAGCCTAGAACAGTTTTAAAATGCAGTCACCATGGTTTGCAAGTACAAATTTCTTTTTGGGGTGATAAAAATGTTCTAAAATTAATTGTGGTGATAGTTCCAAAACTCTGTGAATAAACTAAACACTACTGAATTGAACACTTAAATGGGTAAAGTTTATGTATGTAAATTATACCAATAAAGCTGTTACCAAAAAAGGTAGCTCTAAATTGAATAAACTATGCAAACTAAGGAATGATTATTTAAGTGTAGGACAGGAAAGGGACAGATGAGTGACAGCTTTTCACTTTCACGAGTGAAGTAAGTTTGTAATAAGTTTACTCATTGGTAAAAGAGAAATTTAATCATTATTTTTTACAATCTGTGGGGTAATAAATTAACTCTTTAGTGGGGAAAAAATATATAGTTGCCTAACAAAAAATAATAAACCTCACCATCAAATTGGTATTAACTGATCAACACATAAGTGCACATATAAGAACAACATCTATTGGATGTCAGGCAGGGGGGGGAGGAGGGGGGAGGAGGGGACGGGTATATGCATACACAAAGACTGCGATGCGCACCATCCGGGGAATGGACATGCTTGAAGCTCAGACTTGAGGGGGGAGGGGGGCCAAGGGCAACATACGTAACCTAAACATCTGTACCCCCATAATATGCTGAAATAAAAAAAAAAGAAAGAAACAAAAAACAAAAAAGATTTTAGGGATATTAGCCCTATCTGTAATATATGTTGCAAATATTTTTTTCCATTTTGTTGGCTGTCTTTTGATTTTCTAATGATGTTTTTGGCTATACAAAAGATTTTTCCTTTTTATGACTGAGGTCCTATTGACTTGAGATGCTATTTGTATCATATATTAAATTTCCCTATGTTCTTGGGTCAAAATAATAATAATAAACCTCCTCCAACAGTCCATCCTCATTCTAACGTAGACAAGACCATTTCATAGAGGCATTCCCCTACTTCATTTATACGATACAATTTATCTATCTGTCCTACATGGGCAGAACGTCATAAAAGGCATACACTGATCCTGATGTCCAGTTACCCCAAAAGGATAGGTCTCCCAGTATTAAGACCTATCAGCCAGGAAGTGTCACTCAAGGATAGTTCAAAGTGTCAACAGCATACAATTACCACGATATTTCCAGTACTCGCAGAAAGTCATTCATTAGTTAACTACTCTGGACTTGACCACAACATTAAGTAGAAGATAAGGGCCGTGTGCCCAACCCCTTTAAGGATAGAAAGTATTATGTAAAAAGTATTTCCAAATTTCAAAAGAAATAAACTAGGTTAGGCACCTGTAATCCTAGCACTCTGAGAGGCAAAGATGGGAGGAGTTGGAGACCAGCCTGAGCAAGAGGGAGACCCCTTCTCTACTAAAAATAGAAAAATTAGCCAAGGCTGGTAGTCCCAGTTACTTGGGAGGATGAGGCAAGTGAATTGCTCGAGACCGGGAGTTTGAGGTTGCAGTGAGCTAAGATGACGCCACTACACTTGAGTCTGGGAGACAGAGCGAGACTCTATCACAAAAAAAAGAAATAAACTATATTTTAAAATTTGCAAAAAGAAAAAAATTGGAAGGTTGAGGATCTCTAATCTGAAAATCTGAAATGCTGCAAAACTGAAACTTTTCTGAACTTTGACATGACACTCAAAGGAAATTCTCACTGGGGCATTAAAGATTCCAGAGTTTTAGATTAGGGATGCTGAACTGGTAAGTACAATGCAAATATTCCAAAATCCAGAACACTTCTGGTTCCAAGCATTTTAGATATAGGATACTATATTTAAAAAAAAAAATGTATAATGGGCGGGGCACAGTGTCTCATGCCTGTAATCCTAGCACTCTGGGATACCGAGGCGGGAGGATCATTGGCACCCAGGAGTTCGAGAGCAGCCTGAGCAAGAGCGAGACACCGTCTCTACTTAAAAAAAAAAAAAAAATAGAAATTAGCTGGACAACTAAAAATATATAAAAAAAATTAGCCGGGCATGGTGGCACATGCCTGTAGTCCCAGCTACTCGGGAGGTTGAGGCAGAAGGATTGCTTGAGCCCAGCAGTTTGAGGTTACTGTGAGATAGGCTGACGCCACAGCACTCTAGCCTGGGCAACAGAGACTCTGTCTCAAAAAAAAAAAACTCTACACCTCAACAATAAAAAAGACAAATAACTCAATTAGAAATGGCCAAAGGATTTCAACAGTCATTTCTCCAAAGATATACAAATGGCCAAAAAGTACATGAAAAGATGCTCCATATCATTAGTCATCAGGGAAATGCAAATCAAAACCACAAAGACAGTTCTGGATATGGACAGAGGCAGCACATTTTGAATGTGCTAAATGCCACCGAACTGTTCACTTTTTTCACTCCTGAAATTGTTCACTCCTGGGCTAAAGCAATCCTCCTGCCTCAGACTTCCAAGAAGCTGGGACTACAGGCATACGCCACCATGCCCGGCTAATTTTTTCTATATATTTTTAGTTGTCTGATTAAATTCTTTCTATTTTTAGTAGAGACAGGGTCTCGCTCTTGCTCAGGCTGGTTTCGAACTCCTGAGCTCAAACAATCCGCCCGCCTCGGCCTCCCAGAGTGCTACAATTACAAGCGTGAGCCACTGCGCCTGGCAGAATTGTTCACTTTTAAATGGTTAGTTTTAAGTTATGTTAATCTTGTCTTAAATTTTTAAAAAACACAATGAGATGGCATCCACACCAACAAGAATGGCTATAATCAAAAAGACAGACAATAACAGGGGTTGACAAGGACACGGAGATTAGAACCCTATATACTGCCAGTGGGAATCTATTTTGGAAAATAATCCAGCAGTTTCCCAAAATGTTAAACATAGCTATCATATGAGCCAGCAATTCCTCTTCTAGATATACACCCAAGAGAAATAAAAACATATGTCCACCCAAAAAACTGTACATGAATGTTCACAGGAGCATTATTCACAATAGTAAAAATGTGGAAATAACCCAACTGATGAATGAAATAAACAAAATGTGATACATCCATTCGATGCAACATTTTTCAGCTGTAATATCTATCAGTCAGATATATCCATAAAAAGGAATGAAGTACTGACACATGCTACAATATGAACTTCCAAAATATTGTGCTAAGTGAAAGAGGATAAAAAAAAAGGTCATATATATTGTGTGATTCCATTTATATAAGGTATCCAGAAAGGGAAAATCTATAGAGACAGAAAACATATTGGTGGTTATCAAGGGCAGGGGGCAGGAACACGCTTACTCAATAAATTACTTTTTAAAAAATGAAATAGCAAAAAAAAAAAAAATGAAATTAAAAAAAGAGGCAGAAGTGAGGAACTCGGGTGGAAGGCACAGAGAGATGGGTGTCAACAACTTCTTAGTCTGAAAATCAAAACAGCAATGAACAAACTAGACAGAAGACAGATGGGGGAGTGTGAAGGGGGAGGTATTACTTTAAAATATGCATATAATCTGCAACAAAGGGAATTATCTATTACAAAAGGAACAGTAAATGAAAATTAAAATACAGTTTCCCTTATTGAGATGAGCAGGGACCCCTCTTAGGAGCCTTACAAGCAAGGAAATAAAAGAAAATCTTGAGTCTCTTGAGGAGAAGTTCCAGGCACCCAGTTAGCCTTGAATAGTGAATAGGAATAACAATGGCCCTCCAAGACAGCCAGAGTCATGAAGTGTTTTGGTTCCCCAAAAGATGGCATCTTAACATATGTTCTTGAGTTGTTTTCCAGAAACCCCCACCAGATGGAAAATGCAGAGAAACAGGAATTGAGGAATTGAACTCTGACCACCATTTTTTGTTCTAAATTTCTCTGAGGGGCCTGTGTGATGGAGTCACACTCAATTTAACATTCCTCCCCACTAATCCAAGAATTCCTGAATCCACCTATGACCCGGAGGCCCCCACTTCAGGATATCCCGCCTTTCTGGGCCAGGGCAACATATAATCTCCATGTATTGATTCATAATTTTAGCTGCCTGAAATGTACTCCTGCTTTAAACACCCTGTCTTGCAAGCCATCAGGGGGTTCAGGTCTTAGCATTAGCTGCCCAATCTCTTTGCATGGTGCCATTTATCCTGCTGCAACTCTTGGCTTCAGTGTCTGGCTTTGCTGTGCTGGGTGAACGGACCCCAGTTTGGTTTGGTAACATTATTACTAAATAAAAGAATGTAAAATTTTTAAAATTATAAGGTTTTCTTTAAATATTAAAATAGTTCACTGAATGTTAATTTCTATTATATCTTTCAACAAATCTTAAGAATATGAGAAATCCATATTTGAGAACTTACAGTAAAGATTTTTCTTAACATCCACCATGTAGCAAAACTTCACTGTCTCAGGGATCAAAGGTGTTTTAATAACTACTTAGGTTCAATTTGTCTCCTGGTACATCTGAGCAAAATCAACAACTTCATTTTTCCAAAACTTTCTTGCTTTGGAAAAAAAAGAAAAACAACCTCATTTTACTTAATTAAACCCATTTATTTTATAATACCCTCCTATAATCTAAATGTTCAATTATGGAAAATGAGTAAATAATGGAAATTCAGAAGATGTGATACCATTAAGGTGTTTATTAAAAGCATATAATAAACAGGAAATAATTATAAGTTTTAAAATGTTTTTACGAATTGGATTAAATTACAATAACTGTGCAAAAAAATGTACACAAAACAAGACTGAAAGAAATACATTTGCCCCTAATGTAAAATTATAAGTACTCACAGGGAAAAATAACTTAATAAGCAATCATAAATTTCCACTAAAATAATTATAAATGCATCTATTAAAGGGAAAGTATCAAGCAGAAAGAGCAATAACATATACTCTTAATCGATAAGCTTTTACACTTAATAAAACTTAGACATCCCTGAACAACCAAGAATTTAATAGCAGTGTTCTACTTTTGCAGCTCAGTGCCACTTCAATTCAAATGCTATAGGAAGAAAACTGATAACTTGAAATTGGAATTACTGACTAAAGACATCTAAGAATAAAAAGAGATGGAGAAATAGGTAACAAGAAGAGAACTGCAGGGAGAGGAGGAGGAGCCACAGGGAAAGAGGAAAAGAGAAAGAAGAGATGGGCTAAAGAAAGGAAAAAGGAGGTAGGGGAAGGAAGGTAGGCATAGGAGACCAGAATAAAAACAAATACCTTGTGTAAGGGCCCAGGCCCTTTCATAAGGGGAAGAGAAAGTTCAAGAGCAATTATATTAATGTTTTCATTTTCAATTTCTTTGCCTTCACATATCTATCAATTACTATTACATGAAATGAAACTACACTCTACAAACAGCTTGCCAAAACAAAACAGCAATTCAATACCTCAGTAAGCTATCGCAGTCACACTTCTACAATAACATCTATAATCATGAATTTCCCAAAATACAAATTAATCCAGGAAATTCTGATTTACAGAAAAAGATGGCTGTAGAAAGGATCACATTTCAAGTCTGAAGACAAAATTAACAGCCATACAGCTCATACCAACATATGCATGTGTGACTGTTATTAATGTCAATACTAGGCTATACTATATTTATTCATGAGAAAAAAGTTTTCTTTCTTCTCCCTGAGGTCTCAGAGACATTCTGGAGCCTCAGTTCCTTCACCAGTAAAATAACGATAGTAGACTGAATAAACAGCCAACTCTAATTCTGGAGCCTCAGTTCCTTCACCAGTAAAATAAAGATAGTAGACTGAATAAATAGCCAACTCTAAATAGACTATAAATCTATAATGGGAGAATAAAATGAAGAAAATATTCATGTTCCCAAACTAAATATTGAGTATTCAAAATAAGTGACACCATCATTTACTATACACCCAGCAACTTTCTAAAAATGTCTTTACTGACAAAATAAAAGCTGACAATCATATGTTAATCCTTCCTCCCTTTTTTTCCCTTAATGTTACTGATCCATGAAACCCACAGGTCTGGAAACCATTTTCCTATACCACTTATAAAATAACCTCAAATGATTCTCATTACAAAAAAAAAAAATACTTTTGCATACTCCCTGACATGCAGCAAGAGGTCAGCAAATGTTGGTGAATTAAATATAACTTTCAAGAAAATAAACCACTTTCTAAGCACTCTTGACTACCAGTAAGTAAATGGATATACCTATAGACAAAAAGTAAATTTTTATTTGAACATGACAGTATTAGAATCTTAATTTTTTATGAGTTAAGAAAGTGGCCATGAAGACTGAATTGAGTTTATGAGACCTTACTTTCAGTCTGTTCAAGTCTGAGAATTAGCCAGAGACATTACTTTCGTGATCTATCATCACTTTTCACAAGCTCTGTGTTTACAAAAGTAAGCCCCCTTATTACTGGTTGCTGCACATCAGCATATTTGGCTGAAAATGGAAGGCCAACAAAAGAGGTCAACAGTACACTGATTCATAAGGAAGAGCATTTCAATAGTTCCAGTAAGCTTTTTTTTTAAGCATTAATTTCTTCTTTCAATTCGGCTGGAATACTGCTTGTTCAGATTTTTCCTGAGCACCACGGTTTTACGGAAAACTAAAAAAGGAAAATTTGAGTCACTAACCTATAGAAACAAAATCTAATGGACCCTGATATTTTGGAAAAGAGGAATGTATGTTTATATGGAAATGGAAACAAATAAGGATGAGACATATTCTTACAATGGTAGTTGTTTTGGGGTAGTAGGATTACATGTTAGCCTTTTGGTTTTTCTTTTTGTGCTATTTGTTTTTTGGGTTTTCTGTATTGAGCACAAATGGAGACATTTATCTATGGATACACACACATACTTTGCAATTAGGGGGAACAAACAACTAGGAACCTACCTTTAAGAGAACTAAAAAGAAACACAATTTGTAACTAATGACAGATGACTTCAGAGAGGAAAAAAAAGAACAAAGAATAAACCAGTGGTTTCCAGACCATTACGACCTACAAACACACAGAGATGGGTCTAGGTTACAGATTTCATGGAGATGTAATAGGTGTTTTACTTTATTAACAATAAAGGGTACAATGCACGATGAAGAGCTAACAGATATGAATTGTCTGAATAACATAACATCGCCACCCATAAAGCAAAGACTATGGGAAATAAAAAAAATCAGGGAGGAATACATAATTATTGTAATTTATATCTAATGTAGATCTAATTTATATTATGTCAAAAGCACCCTGAAAGCAGAATATACCTTTTAAAATACCCATAGAACACTTTACAGACTTTGAGTAAGTATTAGGCCACAAAGAAAACCATAATAAATTTCCAAAATCAGAAGTAGCAGTCAATAGTCAAAAGGCCAAAAAATTAGAAATCAATTACATCAGAAAACAAAAAGTCCTCTATCTGAATTTTTTTCTTTTTTTTTTTTTTTTTGAGACACAGTCTCACTCTTTTGCCCGGGCTAGAGTGCCGTGGCATCAGCCTAGCTCACAGCAACCTCAAACTCCTGGGCTCAAGCGATCCTTCTGCCTCAGCCTCCCGAGTAGCTGGGACTACAGGCATGCAACCACCATGCCTGGCTAATTTTTTCTATATAATTTTAGTTGTTCGATTAATTTCTTTCTATTTTTGGTAGAGACGGGGTCTCGCTCTTGCTCAGGCTGCTCTTGAACTCATGAGCTCAAACAATCCACCCGCCTCGGCCTCCCAGAGTGCTAGGATTACAGGCGTGAGCCACTGAGCCTGGCCCTCCATCTGAATTTTTAAGTTATGTCTTAAAGAACTCAGGGATCAAAAAGGGAACCGAAAATAAAATTGCAGAAGATAATAACAATGAAAATACTGCATCTGACAACCTACAAGACACAAGTATTACCATGCTCAGGAAAATTCACAGCACAAGGCACAGGGTCTTAGAATAAAAATAACCACCTAAACCAGGCACGGTGGCCCAAGCCTGCAATCCAGTGCTTTTGGAGGCCAAGGCGGGAGGATCACTTGAGCCCAGGAGCTCGCTCAAGACCAGCCTGGGCCACACAGTGAGACCCTGTCTCTATAAAAAATAATAATAATAATAAGCCAGGCATGATGGTGTACACCTGCAGACCTAGCTACTTGCAGGAGACTGAGACAGGAAGATCGCCTAGCCCCAGGAGTTCAAGGTTACAGTGAGCTATGATTGTGCCATTGCACTCCAGCCAGGGTGACAAGGCAAGACCCTGTGCCTAAAAGAAAAAAAAAAAAAACAGGAAACTAAGGAAAACACAAGAGTGAAAATAGTAGTAAAGACATAAGCAGAAAATAATCAATTAAAAATCAGAAAAATAGGCCGGGCGTGGCGGCTCACGCCTGTAATCCTAGCTCTCTGGGAGGCCGAGGCGGGCGGATTGTTCGAGCTCAGGAGTTCAAAACCAGCCTGAGCAAGAGCGAGACCCCGTCTCTACTAAAATTAGAAAGAAATTAATTGGACAACTAAAAATATATAGAAAAAATTAGCCAGGCATGGTGGTGCATGCCTGTAGTCCTAGCTACTCGGGAGGCTGAGGCAGGAGGATCGCTTGAGCCCAGGAGTTTGAGGTTTCTGTGAGCTAGGCTGACGCCACGGCACTCACTCTAGCCCGGGCAAAAGAGTGAGACTCTGTCTCAA
>CAUYSK010072542.1:0-12500 GCA_963575035.1 Avahi laniger | reverse complement strand
ACAGCAACCTCAGACTCCTGGGCTCAAGCAATCCTCCTGCCTCAGCCTCCCGAGTAGCTGGGACTACAGGCATGTGCCACCATGCCCAGCTAATTTTTTTTTTCTATGTATTTTTAGTTGTCCAGTTAATTTCTTTCTATTTTTAGTACAGATGGGGTCTCGCTCTTGCTCAGGCTGCTTTCGAACTCCTGAGCTCAAACAATCCGCCCACCTCGGCCTCCCAGAGAGCTAGGATTACAGGCGTGAGCCACTGTGCCCGGCCTTACCCATGCTTTGACAGTAGGTATAGCAGGAACCGCTTGGATTACTCATCCTTGAGGAGCCCTGGGATTTATGTCACATTCCCTGTCTTCTGAGAAGGTGTCAGAGTCGAAGCTCAAGGCCTCACAACTTTAATAATAATCTTCAGGTCAATTCAGCCTTGGTGCTCTTATTTCCTAGGGTTTCCAGGCTACTTCACTTTTATAACTTGACATCTTCATTACTTTTGTGTTAGCTCAGTGATGTGTTTAAAAAAATACCAAAAAAATTTTATTTGACATCTTATTTTCCTCAAAAGTATTGTTCAGGGTATCTAATCTGCCATACTGTCAAGTATAGAAGTCCTTCTACCTTTATTTCAAAGGTAAAGAAACATAGACTCAGAGTTAACATGACTTTCTTATGATCACACAGTTGTTTTGAACAACCATATATGCTCTGTAGATACTAATTTTAAGATAAGACTGTAGTCAGGTTTTCTGAAATGCCTGGCACATTGCTTTTACCTCTGTACTTAAAAGGGATCAATGTCTTAGTGAAAGATGATTTGACTATAAGGAAATCAAGCCTATTAAAAATACACTGAGCTGGAAGCAAAATTTGGGTTATAGAACCCAAAGGCAGGAGGTGCAGTCTTACCTCAGGAGGGGTTGACATTGGATGTGAAAAGTCATCCAGATTCAAGGCAGTCACTCTTACTGCCTCTCCTGCCCTACAGGTCGCCATCTCTGTAATTCTCTTGTGTTTGCTTCATTCTCTCACTTATTCTGTCAGCTGACTTTCTATTTATCATTTTGCATTCTACTCCCCTTTAAATTACCTCACAGCCCAAATACTCAACAGAGACTGACCAGGGTCTCTCAGTCTGAATTGCATTAAGTATATGTGAGACAATATAATTGGCTCAACTTGGACCTTTCCTTCCAATCTGCTTTGGCTAGGGTGTCAGCTTGGGATATGACAGCAACCTCTATGGGAATGGGGCATATGCATATTATTTAAAAAGGGAGTATAGGGAGGAAATGATTAAAACAGAATATATACATATCTCTAGTACCACTAGGAACGTATATATTAATATATAGTGGTACTGGAATATGTATATATTTTAATATATATACACACATTAAAATATACATGTTTAATAGTATGATTGTGTGTGTATATATATATACATGTGTGTGTATATATATACATATATATATACACACACACATATGTGTGTGTATGTATCTTTACTAGGCTATGAGTTACTGTGGAGTTTGGGGTATACCAACAATGTAGGCCCTTAAAATAATCACATGGCTTGTTTCCCCTTTTGTCAAACAAAAGTAAGACTTTGAAAAAAATATTTGTCTTCGTATTAATCTTTTGTTCATGTAATATGCTTGGTAGAATGGTATTTATTTCCTTTCCAAGGTCTGAACAGAAGAATGACTTAATGAAATTTAATGCTTTGTTCCAGCCAGTGTGTGCCAAACATATGATGCAAAAAAAAAAAAAAGGACCTTTTTAAGTCTGACTCCTTGTAGATGATGATTGCCAAAGAGAAGCCAGCTTATAGGTTGATTTAATGAATGGTTCAATCCATCATGAATAGGACATGACCTACTTGAAATTGCTATTGATTGTGAGCCTGTTTCAGATGTTTTATCCAACTAAGAGTCTGTAGGATCTGTTCTTTCTTCAGTTTATTTTATTTTTTGCAATCATTGTCATATCTATAATTCAGATTCTTTTCAATACTACGTAGAGGAAAAGAAGATGAATAAGTACAAGAGTGTGTGGGTGTATGTGTGTGTATGTTCTTTTGAGATCCAGAACAATTCCTAGAGACACACTAGGAATTGTGTTCAACAACTATGGGAGTTGTTCAAAATCTAAAGGCAACAATACATCTAGGCATGATTTGAGATGGGAGAAGAAAAACTGGAATGGATCACTCTCTCTTTTGTTCTTTCTTTTAAATTTCAGAATATTACAGGTATACAAATGTTTTGGTTACATGGATTGCTTTTGTACTGCTTGAGTCAAAGTTATAAGTGTGTCCATCACCCAGAAAGTGTACACTGTACCCATTAGGTATGATTTCACCCATCCCCCTTCCCTGCCACCTGCATGATTTCCATTGAGTTTCACTTCCATCTGTGTACATGAGTGCGGATTGGTTAGCATGCGGTGTTTGTTTTTCCATTCTTGTGATACTTCACTTAGGAGGATGGTCTCCAGTTCCATTCAGATTGTCACAAAAGGTATTAATTCATTGTTTATGGCTGAATAGTACTCCATGGTGTGCATGCGTGTGTGTGTGTGTGTGTGTGTGTGTGTGTGTGTATTTGCATATGTATACACAGGACTATATACTCATGAATTGATGGGTACTTGGGTTGATTCCACATCTTCGTGACTGTGAATTGTGCTGCTATAAACATTCAAGTGGAAGAGTCTTTTTGATAAAATGACTGTTTTTTTCCTCTGAGTAAATACTCAGTAGTGGTATTGCTGGATCAAATTGTAGTTCTACTTTTAGTTCTTTGGGGAATCTCCATACTATTTTCCATAGAGGTTGGACCAATTTGCAGCACCACCAACAGTGTATAAGTGTTCCTTTCTCTCTGCATCCACATTAGCATCTATTTTGGGACTTTTTGATAAAAGCCATCCTCACTGGGGTTAGGTGATATCTCATTGTAGTTTTGATTTGCATTTCTGATGGTTAGTGACCTTGAGCATTTTTTCATGTTTCTTGGCCATTATCTATCTTCTTTTGATAAGCTTCTGTTCATGTCTTATATCCACCTTTTAATGGGACATTTGATTTTTTTCTTGCTGATTTGCTTGAGTTTTTGCAGACTCTGGTTATTCGCCCTTTATTGGATGTATAGCTTGTGAATATTTTCTCCCATTCTGTATGTTGTCTATTTGTTGATTGTTTCCTTGGCTGTGCAGAAGCTTTTGAATTTAATCAAGCTTTAAATTTAATCAACAGTTTTTGTTGTTGCTGTGATTACCCTTGGGATCCTCTTCATAAATTCTTTGCCTACTCCAATACCTAAGAGAGTTTTTCCAACACTTTCTTCTAGAATTCTTATGGTTTTATATCTTAGTTTTAAGTCTGTTATCGATCTTGAATTAATTTTTCTGAGTGGTGAGAGATATGGATCCTGTTTCAATATTCTGTATGTGGCTATCCAATTATTGCTGTCTATTTCATCAAAGATCAGATGGCAATATGTGGATGGTTTTATATCTGGGTTTTCAGTTCTGTTCCATTGGTCTATGTCTCTATTTTGTATTTTCTCAGACCATAGTGGAATAAAATTAGAAATCAATTCCCATAGACACACTCAATTCTACACAAAGTTGTGGAAATTAAACAATTTACTGCTGAACAATTATGGGGTCAAAGAGGAAATTGAGGTGGAAATAAAAAGATTCCTTGAACTAAAGGACAAAGGAGATACAAGTTATCAAAATCTGTTGGATTCAGCAAAAGCAGTCCAAAGGGGAAAATTCAGAGCCTTCAATGCCTACATCAAAAAGACAAAAAGATCACTAATCAACAATCTAATGAATCATCTCAAGGAATTGGAAAAGGAAAAGGAAATCAATCTCAAACCTAGCAGAAAGGAAATAACTAAGATCAGAGCAGAACTAAATGAAATCAATTCCAAAAGAACTGTACAGAAGATTAATAAAACAAAAAAGTGGTTCTTTGAAAAGACAGACAAAATTGACAGGTGTCTCACTAGGTTAACCAGGAACAGAAAAGAAAAGATCCTAATCAACTCAATCAAATGAAAAAGAAAATATCACACTGATACCACAGAAATACAAAAATCATCTCTGAATACTATAAAAATCTCTATGCATATAAACTTGGAAATGCTGAGGAAATGGACAAATTCTTGTAAACACACCATATCCCTAGGCTCAATCAGGAAGAAACAGAACTTCTGAACAGACCAATATCTGGTAAGCAGCAATAAAAAAAATCTTCCACCAAAAAAAAAAAAAAGTCCCAGACCATATGGTTTCACAGCTGAATTTTACCAGACATACAAGGAAGAACTAGTACCTATTCTGCAGAAGTTATTTCATAACATTGAGAAGAAAGGAATCCTCTCCAACTCATTCTATGAAGCCAATATCACCTTGATAACAAAGCCAGGAGAGGACACAACAAAAAAAGAAAATGATAGACCAATATCCCTTATGAATATAGATGCAAAATTCCCAATAACATCTTAACAAATGGAATTCAGCTGCACATCAAAAATCATAATAATCCACCATGACCAGGTGGGCTTCATCCCAGAGATGCAAGAATGGTTCAACATATGCATATCTATAAATATGATTCACCACATAAATAGAAGCAAAACCAAAGACCATATAATCCTCTCAATAGACACAGAAAAAGCACTTGACAAAATTTAGTACCCTTTTATAATAAGAACTCTTAACAAAATAGGGATAGATGGAACATACCTCAATATTATAAAAGCCATATATGACAAACTCACACCCAACATCATACCGAACAGGAAAAACTTGAGAGCATTCCTTCTTAGAACTGGAACCAGACAAGGATGCTCACTCTCACCACTTCTATTCAAGATAGTGCTGGAAGTCCTAGCTAGAGCAAACAGGCAAGGGAAGGAAATTAAGGGTATCCAAATTGGGAAGAGGGGGTCAAACTGTTGATTTTTGCTGATGATATGATCTTATATCTAGAAAACCCCAAAGATTCTGCCAAGAGACTCCTGGAATTGATAAATAAATTCAGCAAAGTCTCAGGCTACAGAACCAATGTACACAAATCAGTAGCATTTCTATACACCAGTAACAGTCAAGCTGAGAATCAAATCAAAGAGTCAATACCTTTCACAATAACTACAAAGAAAATAAAATACCTAGGAACATATTTAACCATGAAGGTAAAAGATCTCTATAAAGAGAACTATGTGGCCGGGCTTGGTTGCTCATGCCTGTAATCCTAGCACTTTGGGAGGCCAAGGCGGGAGGATTGTTGAGCTCAGGAGTTCAAGACTAGCCTGAGAAAGAGCGAGACCCTGTCTCTACTAAAAATAGAAAGAAATTAGCTAGACAACTGAAAATATATATTGAAAAAACTAGCCGGGCATGGTGGCGCATGCCTGTTGTCCCAGCTATTCGGGAGGAAAGAATTGCTTGAGCCCAGGAGTTTGAGGTTGCTGTGAGCTAGGCTGATGCCATGGCACTCTAGCCCAGGCAACAGAGTGAGACTCTGTCTCAAAATCAAAACAAAACAACACAAAAAAATAGAACTATGAATCACTGAGGATAGAATTGCAGATGATATGAACAAATGGAAAACCATATGCTCATGGATTGGTAGAATCAACATTGTTAAAATGTCTATATTACCCAAAATGATTTACAGATTCAATGTAATCCCCACCAAAATACAAACATCATTTTTTGCAGATCTAGAAAAATTACCAGACTTTAAGTTCTACTACAAGGCTATAGTAACCAAAACAGTGTGGTACTGAATCACTCTATTTTTGTCTACCAAGGGAAGTGGCAAGAGTGGTGTACAAAATTGGAATAGAAATAAATGGAACAGTTTAAAATATATTGTAGTTTTTGTTGAGAAGATACTTTATCTACCCCTTTAATACCACCCAATCTCCCAGTACTTGTCAATTCTGTACTTGTCAAAAAAAAAAAATTGACTGTGGATTCTCTAGTCCTTGGACCACATTGTGACAACTACCAAAATATATAATAAACTTATTTTGAATTGAAGTATAGATAGGGTTTTTCTGTATAAACTTTTGGGTGTTTGTCTTATGACTCCACTAAAAGAAATTTTATTTAGTGTAATTAAAATACACTGAATAAAATAGCTCTGACTTTTTTCCTCCCCAGATGTCATTTCAGGAGTTAATCATCTAATGTCTTTTTGAGAATTGACAAACTCTTGTGAAGAAATGTGATAGATAGAAATATACCATGTTTCTGAGAAGTCAGGAACTGTATTATTCACCAATGTAGACACCATTCTTTTTTTTTTTTTTTTTTTAAGACAGGATCTCACTCTGTCACTCAGGGTAGAGTACAGTGGTGTGATCATAGCTTACTGCAGCCTGGAACTCTTGGACTCAAGCGATCCTCCCACTTTGGCTTCTCAAAGTGCTGGGATTACAAGTGCGAGCCACCATGCCTGTCTACCATTTTTAACTAACACAGTGCCTGGCACGGTGTATGTGCTCAATTGCTGGATGAGTAGACAAGGTGAATGTTCTATTAGTTCCAAAGAAAGCATATGACATGATATACTATCTTGGACTTTTCATTTTATTTCACAGGGTATAATCAGGTGAATAAAATAAAAATAATTGTGATATTAAATGGATTTGTAATTCAGGCTTGGAAATCTAGGATTTTCTGGGTCATATAATGATGGTTAAGGTTGAATCTACATAATATAAATTAACTGCTACTTTGTCCCTGAAAACCTGTCCATAGTTCACTGACATTAAAGGGAGCAAGAATTATGAACTGTAGCCTTTCTGGACATATAATTTATTTCTTTTCATATGGCATTTACCTTGGATAGTGATAAGTATGTTAAAATATCATACATAATGAGTCAAATAAGCATGTTTTATCTTGGAACTTTAAAATTAAAAATTTTAGGATGCAATAGAGGAATGCAATAAAGGAATGAATGGATGCAAGGATGCAATAAAGGAATGAATTGGATTGTGAAATAACATATTTTAGTAAAATGAAAATAAAATTTTAATTATGATGGAGACCTCTTCAGATTTCCTCATGTAAGTAGAACTGGGGAAATTGTCGATTGATTATTAAGAGTAATATAACCCAAATTATCTGCTAGATTGAGTTTCTAAAGTGTAGGGATAATGTACTATTCTTCTTTAAATTCCCAAGGCCTTAGCATTTGTGATAAGCCTTTGTGGCCTCATTCTCTTCACAGGAAAGCATAACTATAATAATTGTAAAAGCTTTGTTAATCAAGTAACCTAGTTGCATTTAGCTAAAAACCCACCCATTAAGACCTTTGTGGATTGTTGTAGTGGAAACATTTCAGACTTCTTCAGAAATCCTCCTCAGACTTCTTCCCTTTCCCTAATAAAATATTATAGTGCAATGTTGCTTTAAAAATATTTGGGCCATTTGAATAGCAAGAATGTCACCAAAAATATTATACAAAAATTCTATTTTATGTGGGGGCAAAAGGACAAAGCACTAAAGACAGAGGCTTAAACTTCAGTTTTGAATTAAATGTATCTTGGAACATGAGGCAATATATCCTTTGATGACTAAGACAATGTGTAAGATAAAATACCTTTTACAGAATCTATCTTGAAAAGTATAAGCCAATGACAGGCAATCAGTTGTTTTTTAAGAAGAGATAAGGATATAGTTAAAAGCTTTAATGTTGATGAGAAATGGGCTTGCTGGTGCTTTAGGGGACAGAATGGGTTGTTTGTAGGAAAAGAGGTTTAAATTTTCAGGAAAATTGTAAGTGCAATAAGATGTCATTGAAATGAAGTATTAGGGTCAGTGCAATGTTAAATCAAGGGTCAGTGCAATAGGCCCAAAGATAATTTTCTTGGGCTCATTTTTGCTAGACTAAGTGATGCTCAGTTCTGTATTTGCTTACTACTCTCGACTAATTTTGTGCTTTAATTTCTATATATGCCACTGACTGCTATCTCCAGGCTTGACTTTTCCCTGACCTTGAGAATCATAGGTACACATTCCTGTTGGACATCTTCACTTGGATGTCTTACATGGCCTGAAATTAATATTATACTCTTCCTCCTTTCTCCCACTGCTACCTGAGAACGGCCCCTGTTCTCATATTCTAGTCACTGTTAATATTATCACCATTCATCCATTTACTGAAGACAGAAACCGGCAGCTACCCTACACGTGGCTACTACTTGCCCTTGCAGTGCTTTTGTGGAAATTAGAAAGTTGACTGGGTACACAGATCCTACTTGATAAGCAAAACTCAAATTGGATTTTAGTCCCCATTTTCTTTCTTAGCTGTGTGTCCTCGTTTAGGACATGACACGCGTAACTGTATGGGACAATTCTCATTCTAGATTCTTCTACTTTCTTACTCACACGTGATCAGTTTCAACATGCCAATATCCTGTTTTCTGCAACTCCTTTTTCTTCTGTGTTTAATTGTCCTTTAAATTAAATAGTTAATGTAGAGAAAGTATATATGTTATATATGTATGCTTGCTATTATAGTAAACACCAGGGAACCCAGAACATTCTTAAGAGCCAGAACATTGTTGGCAGCTTGCCTGATCCTTTGTGATCCCTCCTGTCCCTGCCCTGGTTCATGCCCCATCGTATCGCACTTTAACTATTGCTAAAGCCTCCTACTTAGATTTCCACCACCCAGGATGCCCATGTCAAGCCACGAACCACATCACATTTACCATTTCGTCCCCTTCTTAAAACTCTTTTTAAATTTCCATTCCCTAGAAAGAGCCTTGAAGTTGCTTGGTGTGCCAGGGAAGGCTGTCTGAGTTCTGTCTGTGGGTGACGGCGGTGCCCAGCCTAATCTTTTGCTGCTTCATGGTTTAGGCAGGACTGATGGTGGTTCCCTAAAGAGCTCACTTAGCTTTTGCTCTCCCCGAGGCACCTCTTGCCCCCGTCTTGCCCAGCCGATCCTTTGACTTTTCGTTGAGATTCTCTATATCTCTCTCTCTCTCTTAGAAGACTGCTAACTCTTTGAAGACAGCAAATACATCTCATTTATTTTTGTTTCTAATTCAATTTCTGGAGTGTTAGCAGGGTTTCAAATGTTTGAACTGAAATGTTGAGGAAATAAGTTTATCTTAATATCTTTTTGGGGGATGCCAAACCTTCATTCTAAGTTTTTGTTTTAGATTCAACGGGTCATCTAAACCTTTGTTCTGGAGGCCTTTTAATGTATGCTTAATAAATTATTTTTGTCATCATGTAAACACAGCCTCTTGGGGGAAATTTCTTCATGTGACTCTACATAGGGAACATGACAGCTAAAACCATCAGAAAATAGTGTAGATTTCTCCCCCCATTCCAGCATAATTACATGATTGAACCCAAGGGACTTGCTTGGCATCAGGTAAACTCAGCCTGCACACAGCGTTGTCCTAGGACAGTCTTGGGTAAGGTTTTAGAAATTCTGTTAGCACACATGTATCTTCTCTTTTGTTCCCCTTTCCTCTCCAGCTTCTTTTTCTTTTCTGCCACTCAGGTTCTTAATCCTCACAGGTGCAGCAAGATCTGCGGAGGTTCCTGTCAGCTCTGTGCTCCGGGGCAGTTTCACTTGCTGCAAAGTTTCGTCTCCACACTGTCTGATTTTAAATCTACCCTTCTTCTAGGGCCACCATTTATTGCTGGCTGTCAAGAGGGAAGAAATTTCATTAAATTAACTCAATTAGTATATGAATAACTGTTATTTCACTTAATCCGTGGACTGTCTCAAGTGTATCTAAATTTTACCAGAGAATACTTAACATCCCAAAGGAATGAAACTTAAATTAATGCATTGCATTTAGTGGGTAGTGCATCTTGATATTTTTCTAATCATACCAAATAATGAACTTGCCTATTGCTTTTCCCATAAATCAGCTCTGCTTGAAATCTAAATGCTCAAGTTGATCCTTTCGTAAAAGAAGTGATAAGCTTTATAAATATTATTTAGTGGCAAATCCAAACATACTAAAAAACATTTCAAAATCAACTAAGGTGATTCTTCTCTGTAGATGTCACCCATAAGGGCAAAATCGCAGCCTCTTTGTGCATAGTTGAACTCACAAGAAACAAGTTTAGTTTTTGACCCCCCTTTCTACCTCCACAGCATTCTCATGCTGTGAGAAAGCTTAGTTAGGAATATAGGTTATTATTTTTTCTGCAGTCTTAATGCACAATATAGTGGTAAGGGATGTTTGAAACCTTTAGTACATCTTTCAAAGTGACAAATATTTGTTGGAAATGTAGTATTTTCAAGGCAGTGTGCAATGAATAAGACATGATTCCTGCCCTCACATAGCTCATTAGAGGCCCCCATTCTCAGGTAGAAGGCAGGCTGTGATAAATGTATTATATAGGAGGTACAAACAGCCTCTCCAAGTTCCAAGGAGAAGATTAATTCTGTATGGCAAAGACTGAAAAGACTTTACAAAGGGATGACATCTGAAGAATAGTTACAACCTGAAAATGTAGAGATGTTGATCAAGGACCTTCCAGTTTAAGGGAAGAGTGCGAGCTAAAATACAAAGGTAGGAAAGGAGAGGATGCTCTGGGTTGGAGGCCCAGACTATTGCTTTAGGTTTTGACTGAGAAACACTCTCAGCACACAGCAACTCCTTTGTTCTCCTTGTAAAAATAATGCAAGCATGCTCCTTTTTGCTACTTAACATATTTACAATTCAATTGTTTCATTTTCAGTTGGTTTGATTTTAGAGGCTATAAAAACCCCTTTTGCTAAAAATGAATAGAAAAATTTAGGAAATTGTTTCACATTTTAAGATTTAAGTATTACATCTCAGTCTCATACTGTCCAATGAGTTTTAAATTTTCTATAGTTTTAGATTGTGTGACACACTGTTAATAAATTTTAACACCTAACAACTGAGTACCAACTACATGCCAAATGCCACTTTGAATGCTGTGAATATGACAAGGTCTCTGATCTCATGGAGCTGATATTCCAATCAGAGACAGACATTAAACCAGTGAACAAACCAATAATTTATAGACTGATAAATGGTCTGTGCTTTTTCTGTGACAACGAAGAACAACAAATTCTCAGTGGCTTAAAAGAATATTTATTTCTTGCTCTCCGACCTGGGGTCGGGAGAATTCCATGCTGTGGGTGGGTCCTGGTCTGTGCTATGTGCTTGTCACTGCAGGACCCCAGTTAAAAGGACATGGATACCTCAGACAAACTATTCTCATAGTGGGGTGAGGACCTCAGGAGTACAAGAGGGCTGCAAGGTTTACCATGCACCTTAAAGATTATTGTCACTTCTAACCATATCTCAGTGGCCAAATCAAGTCACAAAACCAAGTCTCCCATCAATGAACTGGGAAAGTACACACTTCCCATCAGAGTGCTGTGGGAAAGAGTGACTATGTGCTGACTATCATCCAATCTACCTCAAAAAATAAGTATAAAAGTAAGATCTTCAAGAGTAATATATATCATAAATAAAATAAAACCAGGTAATAGGATAGAGTATCTGGGAATAGAGTGAGAAACTCCTTCAGATAAAGTGGTCAGGGAAGAAGTGACTCTGGACTTGCCATCTGAAGGATGGGCAGGAGCAAAGTCCTGGAGAGAGTTGGGGAAAAGTCATTCCAGACGTCAGCAGCAATAAGTGCAAATGTCTTGTGGTTTGAACGAGCTTGACTTGGTCACAGCCTGAAAAGAGGCCAAAGTGGCCAAAGTGTGGTGGATAAAATAGTGACTGGAGAGAACTTTAGAATGGCAGGCGTGAGCCAGATCATACAGGGGTATATGGGCCAGGCAAGCAGTTTGGCTCTTATTCTTAGTGCAATGGGAAAATCTGGGACTTTAAGTCAGGGTAGTGACACAGTCTAATTTACATTTAAAACAATCTCTCTTGCTGCTGTGTGACTTATGGACTATGGGGGTTAGGGTGGGTGAGGCTGGATGCCGGGGACTATTGGAGAAGTCCCGGAGAAAGAAGGTGGTAGTTGGGAACAGTATCATAGGAATGCAGAAGGGGAGAAATCTATTTTGAAGTATAACTGAAGTAGGATTTATTAACTTTTCTGTTAGAAGAGGTCACATGCCTTTGAATAATACCCTGAGCAAACACAAATGGCCGTGGTGGGAGGGAATGGGCCCTGGCCGTGAAGTCCGAAGATCTTTCTTTATCCGGGCTTTGCTTCTTTTTTTTTTTTTTTTTTTTTTTTTATTAGACAGAGTCTCACTCTTTTGCCCGGGCTAGAGTGAGTGCCGTGGCATCAGCCTAGCTCACAGCAACCTCAAACTCCTGGGCTCAAGCGATCCTCCTGCCTCAGCCTCCCGAGTAGCTGGGACCACAGGCATGCTCCACCATGCCCGGCTAATTTTTTCTATATATTTTTAGTTGTCCAATTAATTTATTTCTGTTTTTAATAGAGACGGGGTCTCGGTCTTGCTCAGGCTGGTTTCCAACTCCTGAGCTCAAACAATCCGCCAG
>CAUYSK010072538.1:0-69565 GCA_963575035.1 Avahi laniger | reverse complement strand
AGCACTCTGGGAGGCTGAGGGGGGCGGATTGTTTGAGCTCAGGAGTTCGAGACCAGCCTGAGCAAGAGCGAGACCCTGTCTCTACCAAAAATAGAAAGAAATTAATTGGACAGCTAAAAATATATAGAAAAAATTAGCCGGGCATGGTGGTGCATACTTGTAGTCCCAGCTACTTGGCAGGCTGAGGCAGTAGGATTGCTTGAGCCCAGGAGTCTGAGGTTGCTGTGAGCTAGGCTGATGCCAAGGCACTCACTCTAGCCAGGGCAACAAAGTGAGACTCTGTCTCAAAAAAAATAAATAAATAAAATAAAAAATAAAAATAAGGTGGGAAAATGCTCCAAATTAAAAGAGACTAAAGAGATGTGATCGCTGAGTGATTGGGTGCTGGATCCAAAAAAGAAGGAAGGGGAAGTAGAGGAGAAGGGATGGTAAGAAGGAGGAAAATATCTTCAAAGGACATTTAGGGGACAATTGGAGGAAATATGAATACAGTCATGTTATTAGATAATGTTTTTATATTGATGTTAAATTCCTTGAATCCAATTGTTATGGAGAGTGCTTTTGTCCTTAGATGTGCATGCTGAAATGTTTTAGATGTGAAATGTCATGAGATCTGCAACTTTCAAATGGTTCAAGAAAAAAAAGAAACATATATGAAGTAAGAGAGGGAAGCAAACAGGGCGCTCTGTTAATTGGTGAATCAGGGTGACGGCAGTATGTGTGCGTATTGATGTAGTCTCTCAACTTACCTGTAGGTTTCAGATTTTTCAAAATAAAAAGTTGTGTTGGGATGAGGGGGAAACAAGAAAAGTCTGTTTGAAGGGAATTATTATAGGATTCCAGGACAAAAACAAAAAATGTGAGAAAACATTCATAGACAACTTATATGTGAAGCCTCAGAGGAGAAATGCCCAGGACGATGGACAGGACTCTGGAATGGACATCACAGAGAGCGTCTTCTCCTGTCTGCTCTGTCATCACGAGCCCAGTGGCCATGGGCCGTTTACCTAAACTCTCCGTATTCATTTTTTAAGGCTGCGATAACCACGTACCGGTGGCTTTAAACAACAGGAATTTACTGTCTCACAGTTCTGTCCGCCAAAAGTCCAAATGCAGAGTGTCAAATCGCCATTCCCTCTCTGAAACCTATAGGGTAGAATCCTTCCTTGCCTCTTCCTGGCTTCTGGTAGTTTGGCAGCAATCCTTGGCACTCCCTGGCTTGCAGCTGCGGCACTTTAGTCTCTCTCTGTGTCGTTACATGGAGTTCTCCCCTCGTGTGTCTCTTTCCCAGTGTCTGGTCTCCTCTTATAAGAGCACCAGCTGTATTGTATTAGGGCCCACCCTGATGACTTCATCTTATACTTGATTACATCTGCAAAGACCCTATTTCCAAATAAAGCCACATTCACGGGTACTGGGTGTTAGGACTTCAATATATCTTTTTGGGGGACACAGTTCAACTCCTAGCACTCCGTCTCTGTTTCTCCAGCTCCTAAACAGGCATGGGGGATGTGGTGGAGGTGGTGAACCAAAATGAACTCTCAGCTCCCTGCAGCTCTGAGAGTCTGGGGTTCTGCGTATCCACCCGGTCTAAGTTCACACATTAGTCAGCCTTGAGCAGCTAAAGAGCTCTGGAGAGACTCGGCGAGGAGGAGGGTCCAGGTTATGATAAAACCAGCAAGCAATGTGGCCTTTGGAAAGCATGATTCACATAAATTCTTGGCATAGCAGGCTGCTTTATTTTGCTTGTCACAGTCATCCTTTTTGTCCTCATTTTTATTTGTCTGAATGATTGTTGGTCAAAACGTTTTTTAAGCTGAATTCCCATTCTGTTAACCCACAAAATTACATAAAATGAGATGCTAGTTTTTAAAAAAAAAAAATAATTGTTACATCACATATGATTTTAGCCTGCCAGCTGGACCAGATTAACAAGGAAAATCGTGACTCCTCTCTCTTTGTCCTTCAGTCTAAAAAAAGGCAAGATAAGAAGAGAGGACATTCTGTAATGAATAAGGGCTGCTGCACTTTCAAACTGTCCCAGGGCCCTCCTGCTGGGCCAGCCCTCCTATCTGGAGGAGGAGACCCTTTGAGGCCCACAGGGACACTTGCAAGCAGAGGAGGCAGGGGGGAGCATAAATGGAGATGAGAATCTGTCCACACTCTCTCGATGTCCCTGTGTTTCAAAGAGAAAACTGTGCCAGAGCCAGGGGAAGGGGAATTGGAAAAAGACATTTCCCCACACAGCCGGGCCTGTAGTCCTTAGTGGGACACTGCATGTGTACAAAGGTGCATCTGCCTCCCTCCTGCATTTCCTACTGTGTGACCTCAGGTGGATACCAGGAGGTGTTAACCAGGACAGGGTGGTGCCCCATCTGGGAAATCTCTGACTTGGGAGCAGGAAGCAAAATCCTCTGTGAAATGAAATCTTATCCAAAATTAAATAGTGCTATTTTTCCCGACTTTCAGAAATTATTCAGATAAACATTCTGTAATATAATTATAATGTTGTCATTACAAAAGCCTATTCTGTCACTTGCTGCCAACCCTAGGTAAAAACACTGGGAATTCACAATGTGTCATTATTATTCTGGTCTTTCTTTGTCATTCCTTCAGGAGTGGGAGTTATGGGTTTGTCAGCATTTCCATTATTGCCTTTTATTTTCAAGGCCTCTGTCTTAGTCATTGAAAAATTGCATTTTACTGGATGGAAGCCTGGAGGTAATTTCCTTCAGTGTTATAGCAACTGCATTCTTTTATGGTTGTGTGTGACTTTGCAAGTGATTTCAGTATCTTTTTATTTAAAAAATTCATACGTAAGTCTCAACTCTTTTTTTAATGCATATAGTAGCTCTTATTCAAGATTAGGGAATGAATCATGCAAAGTAAAAGTTTACAAACAGCACACAACTCAAGAAGGCTACTGCCTTGGTGGTGACAGAAGAAAGCATGGCCAGGAAATAATGAGATCTGTGTATGTGATAATCAGTCACGTATCTCTGGGATTTACAATGTCAAAGAGAGGGGAAGAGAAAATATAGTCTTAAACTATAAATTTAAATTATATGTATTACACATGTTATGGACATTGGGATTTTCTCATCAAATCATAGAATTTCGGTATCCAAAGAGGACCTTAGGCCTTATCCTATCAATGGTGCTTATTTCATCAATTCCACATTCCATCTTCTGCCCATCCAACAGTGTGTCAGCTATCTGTTGCTGCATTAAATCAACCCAAAATATAGCAGCTTAAAACAGTAATTACTGAGTATCTCATGATTCTCAGTGTCAGCAATTTGAACTGAGCTCTGCTAGGTGGTTGTTCTGCTGGTCCCACGTGGGCTTACGTATGGGGCTGCAGTCAGCTGGTGGGTCAGCCAGAAGCTGGTTGATCATAGCCAGCCCCACTCATACATTCAGTGATTAGCCATGGCACAGAGGTACCTGGGCCATGTGTCTGCAGTACCTAGCAGGGTACTTTGGGCTCTTCATTGGCTAGTGGGTTCCAAAAGCAGCAAAAGAGGGCAGCTCCCAATGCACAGACTGTTTCCAGGTCTCTGTTCATTTGCTAATGTGTCACTGGCCAGAGCAAATCACATGGCCAAGCTCACAAGCAAGGTGGTGAAGAGATAAGACTCCATGTCTTGGTGGAAGGGACAGCAACATAAATGGAAATCTGCATTTTTTCTTTTCTTTCTTTTTTTTTTTTTTGCCATTTGTTTTTATTCAGAAACTAGTGCCCCATCCCCATAGCTTCAGGTGGGATCACCTTGCTATTCAGTCTTGCCTGAAAAGAAACAGAAGGGGAAACATGAATGGGCATAAAGAACCAAAAAGCCTACTAAGGGAAGTTGAAAATTCATCCTAAGGAGAGAGAAGAGAGTTGCAATGTTGTCCTAGGACATTGAGTTAGTGATGAAGTGTGTGGCGATCTCAGTACAACCCTTGTCTGTCCTGCAGATGGCCGCAGTCCTGTCCCCATGATCTGTGCCCAAGACCTGAGGATAGTGCGTATCTCATTGGAAGCTGCAATGATAAAAACAACAAACGGGGTTTCAGTGAAGTTTCTGGGGAAGATGTGGGGATTTAGAGGACAAAGGGAACATTCCTCATTTGGGTCTCCTGTTAGAATTCTGAAGGGGCAGAGCAGCTGGGCAGAGGCATGGCCTGATCTGAGCCCACTTCTGGACCAGAGATGGTCTGGGAGAGGAAATCTGCCTGCGGCAGGCATCCAGGCTGCTGTGGTGGACTGTCCAGGAGGAACTTGCAGCCTCAGCAGGTCGAGGTGGGAGAGAGGGTTCATTCTTAGGCACACATGAGACACCCTCTCAGGCCTCCTGCAATGAAGTAGAGGAAGTCGAGTAGACTGAAGTTCTATAGGGCAAGCAAGACTGGAGCCAGAGAAATGGTTTTTGGTGGTCCTTATCTTAACCCTGTTTCTCGCTTCTGGCTGTTATCCCTTGAGGAACAGGAATTAGAGTTGTTCTCTATGGATAAGCTCTGCTGTTCTTGGCTCTGGGTAAAATTGTATATTGTAGCTTGGCTTTGACTGTCTTAGCCTCCCACATAGATTCTCTTTTTGCTTTCTTGTCCTTATTTCCTGTATATTTTATTTACCATTAGAAAAGACTCTGTTTTCCTTATCTGACAAGTAAGTCCCCCGAAGTTTAAATTACTTCCCTGGCCTGGTAATATTTGCGTTTGGTAGGAGACTTGTGATGATCTAAACTCACTCTACATCCAAAGGAATAAATCCTGAGTGGGAAATTTCCTTGTGACTGGTGGGAGAAGGAGATGGGGCAGATGCTGAGCAGAGAAGCCTTCCGGAGTCCCTCAAATAGCACTGCATGGGTGGCTCTAGTCGCAAGGCGTCTCTGTGCCTCCAGGAACTGTGAGGACTAAAGGAAATACAAAAAGGAGGATGCACCAATTCTGGAAGGTGAGAGAAGATAATGAACTTTTGTTCAATATTTTATTATGAAAATTTTCAAAAACACAGACAGTTTGGAAGGATTTAACACTAAACATCCATATGCTCACCACTGAGATTCTATCATAACATGCTTCTGTACTTGCTGTATCACATATTTACCCATGTATCCCTTCCTATCCATTCATCAATCCATCTAATTTTTTGATACATTCCAGACTGAGTTGCAGACATCACTTTCCCCTAAATGCTTCAGCATGCATTTCATTAACTAGAATTTAATTTTATTTACAGTTGTTTTATTTACAGGTATATATAATGATATGCACATATTTTATGAGAACATTCTCTGGAGTTTTGACAAATACATTCACCTATGTATCTGAGATCACTATCAACATAACACAGCTATCGCCCCAAAATGTCTCATGAACCTTCTCAGTCAATCTCAACTCTTACCTACCCCAGAGGCAACCACCGTTCTGATTTTTTCCACCATAGATTAATTTTGTGTGTCCTAGAACTACATGTAATTGGAATCATACCGTGCATACTTCATTCATTATGCACGGCTTCTTTCACGTTGTGTGTTTTAGAGATTTATCCATGTTATTGCTTATAGCACACTGGTTTGCTCCTTCTTGCTGCTGTTTGTTAAATTTCCTACAGTTTGTGTGTCCATTCTCCCCCTGATGAATACCTGGGCTGTCTCTACTTTTTGGCTATTATAAATGAAGCTGCCATGAACATTTTTATAGAAGTCTTTTGTGGACATGTTTTCATTTCCTTGAGTAAATAGCTAGAAATGAAATTATTGGATCATAGGGTAGGTGTTTGCTTAATTTGAAAAGAAACCGTCAGGCCCGTTTCTAAATTGGCTGTATTATTTTACAACTCCATCAACAATGTATGGACATTCCAGTTGGTATTGTCACTCTTTCTTATTCTGATAGAGGAGTGGTGTGAAAAATGTATGAACACTTAAAAAATCAGTTTAAAAAACCTTAACAGGACAATGAAATAACCCATTATGTTTTTTTTAAAGTTTATTTTTTCTATTTTATGTCAGTGTATAGTCTGGATATTATAAAAGTTAGAAATTATTGAGATAGAATAGGCGATGGAATGTTTCAACCCATGAGGAAATAACTATGTGAAGATTTTCTTTTCTAAGCATAATATTGCCACGAGGACAGCAAAAGAATTTTTGGTGGCTGTTGTTTCTAAAAGACAAACCAAGAATGAGTTTAGAATAATTAACTGGAAATTTATAATTCCAGAAATATAAGCCACCAGGGTTGTAGTATTAAAAACAAACAAAAAAGTATTCTAGGAATTTCTTTGTTCTTTTATTAACTGTTGATTAATGAGGTAAAAACCAATCAATTCTTTTTGTTTTAGGTGACAGAATATAGTCAAGTATAAATCATACTTCCTGTCCTCAAGCCAGTATGTATGTGTGTGTTAGTCTATGAAGACATATAAGCAGTAACTGATATGTAAGAAACAGGTGTTAGAAGAGGGAAGCTGAGAGCCCTGGATTAGAGAAAGACTTAGGAAGAGATATAGAGGTGGGTCTGGAAATATGAGAAGATTTAAATAGGCAAGGATTAAGATGGAGGATATTCTAAAGAGGAATCAGAGCAATACCCGTGAGGGTAGATTAATACTTTACCAAGAAACCTGCTCCTTTATTAAAAGCTTGGATCATGTGGTTGAGACATAAAAGAAATTGTAGAATCGGAAGAATTTGGAGGGGAGAATGTTCCCATATGCCCCTAAAATCTCAATATTCAGAATCACTAGAGAAATTAAGTTACTTTAGTAATGGCATTGATGAACTATTGCCAGAGAGAAAATGAGTGGAGCGCTGTAGCTTGAACAGCCTAGCAAGACCCTGTCTCTACAAAAAATAAAATTTAAAAATTAGCTGGGCGTGGTCACGCATACTTATAGCCCAGCTACTCAGGAGGCTGAGGCAGGAGGATCACTTGAGCCCAGGAATTCAAGGCTTCAGTGAACCATGATCATGCCACAGCATTCCAGCCTGGGTGACAGAGTGAGACCCAGTCTGAAATGAAATGAAATATAAAATAGGAGCAAGAAAAAGCAGAAACAGAAAGAAGATAGGAGTCTTAGATAAAACAATGTATGACATATTTATTGACATGTATTTATTTATATACACTCTATCTTGTAGAAAGAAATTAGGTTGACTTAAATGAATAAATGTAAATATAACTAGAAAATAAGGGTGAAACAATTTTTGTATGAATTTTTTAATGCATCACTGTATTAATAGCTTTGCCTTTGTGGGGACATTGAATGACACATCTGTCTACCTACAAAAAAGAAGCAGGTGTCTGACTGTTGTGCAAATTAGGTCCCTTCTGAGTTACCACCTGTTGTGCATCAGGTTTGGAATTGATTCTATAAGTTCCTCTGGTTTGGGTTAAGGAATAGGCTTTATTGGGGAAAGGGTAAACGTATAAGGCAGGTTACACAGAAGAAAAGACCTGAGTTCCCTATCTCTCGTGGCCCCACAGAGAGACAGACCAGGGTGCTCTGCAAGATGTGTAGTGTAGGTCCATATTCTAACACAGGAGCAACATCCCCCCTTATTCCACCTTTTCTATAAAGCAAGTATGGGAACGCTGCCTTGTCAGAGTGGGAAGACCTAGGTAGCTTAGTCCGGCAGGCTAGATTTGGGGGCTCAGCTGTTTACATGAGTTTCTGGGAAAGCCATCTGCCTAATATCTGGGGATCGTGGGGTCCATAGGATGATATAGCTTTCCTGCAGTGGGGAGGACACCACCAGTCCTGTGGAACACTGAGCTTGGGTGTAGCCACCTCTGCTGGGAGAAGGAGGTCTCTAATCCCATCTAGCTCATTGTCTAGGTGACCAGAGTGAGCTGCCTGCGTCGTTTTCAGGCTGTCTTGCCGATCACACTACACTTAGTGAGAAGTCCGCAGATAGAAAGCCTAAAATTTTCTCTGTGTCCTTAGGGGAGTTATTTCACCTCTCTGACCCTAATTAGAAGGTCTAGTACTTACCCCACTTTGTAGGTTGTTAGGGAATCAAATAAGAGTGACCAGTAGCCAAACAACTAAAACGGGAGGCTGACTATATAGTTATCAGTATTTTTCAGCACTTGTATTTTAAAATTAAAAGGTAAGTCATAGGCCAGGAGCAGTGGCTCATGCCTGTAATCCTAGCACTCTGGGAGGCCAAGGTGGATGGATCGTTTGAGCTCAGGAGTTCGAGATCAACCTGAGCAAGAGTGAGACCCCGTCTCTACTAAAAAAATAGAAATTAGTTGGACAACTAAAAAACATATAGAAAAAATTAGCCAGGCATGGTGGCACATGCCTGTAGTCCCAGCTACTTGGGACGCTGAGGCAGTAGGATTGCTTGAGCCCAGGAGACTGAGGTTGCTGTGAGCTAGGCTGATGCCACGGCACTCTAGCCTGGACAGCAGAGTGAGACTCTGTCTCAAAAAAAAAAAAAAAAAAAAAACTAAATCATAGCCAATCAAGCAAATGTTGATAATTTACCCAAAATGTACCTTCCAAAATATATGCCAGTAGCCAATATAAATTCAGCCCTTCTTCCAAACCTCCTAATTCTATAGCCCAATATGATTAAATAGTGATGCTCACACTTTAGTGAGCTGGGGACATCTCAACATCCCCAGTCATCAAAAAGGAAGAATATGGACCCCCACACATGAAATAAAGATTAGCCAAACATTTGAACCAAAAACCAAAAAATAAAGGATGGTTGTGGTGAACATTTTTGGTTGACAACCTACCAGCCAGCCCCCTTTCTCCTTGCTAATAGAACCCTAGTTTTGCTTAACCTTCATGGGCTTAGGACAAAGACTCCTCCAAGCCTGAGAAATAAATCTATCATTCTAAGCCAATCATGACAATTCCATAGGCTCATGATGTGATTCTGACCAAAGAAACCTGAGAGGTCTGTGAGGGCTCCTGGGAAAGCATCTCCTTGTTCTTGGAAAAGGAAGACTACAGAGACACTTGCTGCCTTTAGACTTGCTGCATGAACAGAGAGTGCCTGGGCTGTGGAACCTTCTTGCATTCCAGGAAGCTGCTGCTGCTGAAGCTTTCTCGGGATGTCACAGTAAAAAGATATAAATAACTTGGATCCTTGATGATATCACTGGACCTCTGAACTTTGAGACTACCCAATTCTGGGCTCACTACTATATAAAATAATAACTCATTATCTTTTAAATCAGTTGAGTCAAGGTTTCTCTTACTTGCAGCCAAATACATTCCTAAGTGATACACTGCTTAAGGTTTGTTTGTTTACTTTTTAACAAGAAAATGTGAGTAAAAACACTTCATTCTAGTTAAATAAATGATTTATTATAATGGGTATGAAAAAATCTTTTTAAAAGTTAAACAAGCACTCTAAGATTTAAGTTACTATGATTAGCTTTCTAAAAATCTGGCTCTTGATATATGGCCATTCTTTTTGAAATTATTTTTAAGCACTTCTTTTTTTGCAATATAATTGCCAAGTTAATTCAGTTTGATGAGCAACAGAAAAATATTAAACATAGATCACCTTGGAGAATTTTGCAAGAATCCATGTAGGTTCTGTTAGAGTAGAATTATGTCCAACTATGCATGTTCAGAATTTCTTGAGGTATCCCACATGCTAATGAGTGTTGAGTGTGGTGCAGCCTAAAGTCATTGAGAGAAAGTCCAAAGTAAAGATCATCCGTGTTGGATTTCATTTATTTTTTCTAGTTTAGAGATGGCCTGAAAAGCACAGCTTGGAGGTATACATTCACGGTTTACCACAAGATATAAGATAGAGAAAATGCAGAAGATAGCAGAATAGTAGTTCTCTCACAACTGAAATAATACATAAAAGCATGAATAGCAGCAAGAGCCAAGAGGTTTGGGACAGGTGTGACTGCTTGTTGAGCCATGGCTTGAATTTTTTTTGGAAGAGGGGAATATAGAAATAATGGAGTCCCCAGTTAGATTAAAGGGAAAGTCAAAGGCAGAGGGGGCTTGTGCCCCATTTGCAGTTTGGAAATCTGGGAGGAGCCCACCTCACCGGGGGAGGCTGCAGAAGAGCAGAAAGGACAATGTGTCAGGGTCAGGCAGAAAGAGGGCCTGCACGTGGTGTGCAGGTGATCCAGAGAGTCCCATATGGCCCACTGGGGGAACACGGACATCTGAGTGGGCAAGAAGGGACCTGGGTTTGGGACGAGGTAAAGGTGCAGTGTTCAGGCAGATGACATTGGTGCACCTTCAAAGGCCAATGGAACCAGCTGTATCGCCACTGTAAAGGGCAGTGGGACCTAGAGGTTGTACACAGATCAGTGGCCCTGCTTCTATGGATGGCTCAGGCTTCTCTAATACTTCATTAGCCAAGACTGTGTCATTCTTGCAGCTGGGCACACTGCTGCCCCAAACAAATCGAGAGGTGTGTTACTAAGAAAGAGATGGGGAAAGGATATTGGAGGGCAACCCGCCTCCATGATGCTCACACAAGCCTCCTCGGTGCCCAGTGCTTCCAGAGTAAAGGAGCAGGGAAGGAGGAGAAATCTTGAAAGACTATTTTCTCCAAATATAGATCTGCTTTAAATAGAACAGTGACTGAAACAATCATAATTGACTCGTGCTGGGGATAAAAACACTGGTTAAGAATGATAATAACAGAATAATATAGGCTTAGTTGTCCACCTTAAAAATATCTGCATTGTTCAATATGGTGGCCACTAGCCACATGTGGCCACTGAGCACCTGAAATGTATCTAGTGCAATTAAAGAGCCAAAATTTTAATTTTATTTAATTTTAATTCAAACTAAAATTCAAAAACTGATATTTAATTCTATCATTGGAAAACTTAGAAGCATGTATAGGTCTTGACCTACCTACTAGGTGGCTCACTTTTTGGCTTCAAAATAAGACCCGAGCTGCTTATAATGGCATTCTAGACTCTCCATGGTCTGGCCCACCACGAATCCCACGTCCCTGAGCCCCACTGCCTTTGTTCATGTTAGACCTACCGCCTAGAGATGCCTTTTTCTCCCCTCTCTACCTATGTCCCTTCCTCCAAAATCTGTCTCTAATAAGGCCACCTACTCTCAGGTGGTCTCCTTGAATGCTACCCCATATCAGAATTGCTCTGTTCTCCTCCCCTGTGTCCCTTGTAATGGGAACAGGACACAATCTAGCCTGTGTTGTGTTCAGCTCTGGGGCGGTGAGAGAACCATGGGTTCTGGAGTCCTGCCACCTGGGGGAGCCCCCAGGCCCCTGGCTGCCTATTCGAATACCTTTATCCCACTATTCTGCAATGGTCTCTTTACCTGCCTGTTTCTCCATTTGGCTGTGCCCCACCTCAGGCCCACGTCTGACCTCCTCAGCTGCCTCAGCCCCCAGCAAAGCTCAGAGCACTGGAAGCCTCTGGTGACTGTCTCCCGAAGGAGTCAGAGGGGGAACTAATGAATCCCAGTTGTTTTCTTCCAAATGGTGTGACCTTGGGACAGTTACATAACCTATCTGTGACTTTGTTTCCTTACTTCTAGTTTGGGGTAATAACACCTACTTGTAAAGGTGATCGAGGTAATGTATGTTTAAAAAATGTAGATGGCAGAGGGGCGAATATGAGGGAAAATGTGTGTCACATGAGTGGTGCAGAACAAGTCTCAATAAAAATATTAATAGCTAGAACTTTTCCAACAGCTGTCTCCTGCTAAGTGTTTTATGCCATTGTCTCGACTTCTCCCAACACTTGGAGGAAGGGCTTGTTGGACCCATCATAGGGAAAACAAAACTGAGACTGAGGAAGTGAAGTGCCAGCCCAAGCGGCGGCGCTGGGATGCAGAGCGAGCCTTCAAGGCTAAGCACCGGCGTGTCTGTGCTCATCGCAGGGGGCAGCTGGTAGCCGGCGCCGGGGGAGGCATCCAGCAGAAGGACCTGGTCTCTGTCCCCATTTGACACCCATTCTTAATAACCTGGAAGACGGCAGGCACAGCGTGCACTGCCGAGACCGGAGGCAGCCGATGCAGACATCCACAGGAGCGGTGCGGCGCAGGAGGGGAAATGGATTTGGTGGAGGAAGTGCAAACCAAGCTAGCCACAGGGCGCTAAGCCACAGCGCGGACAGAGAGGTCAGCAGAGAAAGACAGAGGAGAGCTGGAAGCTGAAAGCAGCCAGGCCGGGTGGCCGGCAGTCACTGAGACGCGCTCTGTAATGCGAGGAGGCCGCAGGGAGGCCGCGGCTGCTCCGGGCGCTGTCGCGGGAGCTGTGGCAGGACAGCGAGGTCGCGCTCTCTTCTTCATGTTCTCAGTGGCGAGGCCACATGAGAGGCTCAGTGTGGGTGCGCGCGGGTGTGTGCGACACACACGCACTTTGATACCGAGCCCCATGAAACCTCCATGAGTCTTTTTAACTTTCTTTCTTTCCAGGTTTGACCTATATATTTCCTGATGTGGAGATAGAAGAGAAATTGTGAAGATACTGCTTTTATAGGATATGGGGTATAGATCAGAGTGGACAGGGACGCAGTGAGTAAGGAACTGTAAAAAGCAGCACTCGGACACACTGATGAGCTAGTCCCTTGTTCCAGATCTCTCTTTAGTCCAAGCTCTGTTCCTCCTAGTCCGTCTAGAGTCCAGGCTGCTTCCAGGCAGGAGCCTGGGTTTACATAGGGCTCCCTCTTTTACGACCTATATACATTAATTATTCTGCCACATCTGAGTCTATTTCCTCAAATGTGAAGTGGGAATAGTAATAACATTGTCTTATGGGGTTTTGAGGAAGATGAAAACCAAAAGTGCTGCTCCCATGCAAAGCTGGTTCTTAGTGAGTGGAGATCATCATTATTCCCTTTAAATCTGGCCGGGGCTAATAGTAGGGCATTCGCAATTTGTCTGTAGGCTCTTATTCAGATGCCTTTGGATTTTTTTTTTTTTTCAAGACAGAGTCTCGCTCTATTGCCTGGGCTAGAGTGCCGTGGCGTCAGCCTAGCTCACAGCAACCTCCAACTCCTGGGCTCAAGCGATCCTCTTGCCTCAGCCTCCCAAGTAGCTGGGACTACAGGCATGCACCACCATGCCTGGCTAATTTTTTCTATATATATTTTTAGTTGTCCAGCTAATTTCTTTCTATTTTTTAGTAGAGACGGGGTCTCGCTCTTGCTCAGGCTGGTCTCGAACTCCTGACCTTGAGTGATCCGCCCGCCTCGGCCTCCCAGAGTGCTAGGATTACAGGCGTGAGCCACCACGCCCGGCTGCCTTTGGATTTTGATAAATGAAATGTTGCACTAATTGACAGATTGAAATCCATAGTGGAAAAAAAAAGCCAGTTTGAGGGCTTTGTTCTAGAGCTGAAATAAAATGATCCCAACCTTTGGGAAGCTGGTTAAATGGGTTTGGAGATAGACCAGGCTTTAGAGCCACACCTCTGGGACACTTTTAGGCCTGGCACCAGCAGGAGGGTGCAACATGCGGGTACCACAGGAGGTGGAGCTCAGCAGAGATTCTGCCTTTCCCAAACTTCACTGCCTGCCATGTCTACTAAGGCTTGGGAGTACCATTCCAGTACAACATGGCTCTCTCCCAGCACACGGATCATGGCTGTAGGCCTGCCCATGACAAGGCGAGGGAGAAATTAGGCGAGGGAATTTCATCTTTCTCCCTCTTTATTTGGCAGATTTAGTGCCTGCTGGAAGCGGAAGGACCTATCTGGGCACTCTCAGCTGGTTGATTTCCAGAAGAAGAAAAGAACATCACTGGTTTTCCAGCTGGAAGATCCTTCTGGGTCATCCAGTCCGGCCTCACCAAGGCTCAAGAGCTAACATTGTTTGTTTGCCGTCCTTTGTTGGAGTGAGTGATGGGAGCGGCTGCACAACCCCCCAGGACCGCTCAGCTGGGGCCCTCCCATTACAAAGCCCTGGGTGGACAGGATGCCTCCAGGAATGTGGCAGAGAGAAGCCACGAGGAAATTCTTTCTTTTTCAAACCCAAGCAAGGAAAATCAGAGAGAGGCCAGTCTTACGCCACTATCTTCTTGCAGGACTGACTAAGCAAAATTTTGAATAGGCCAAGAATAAGCTTTCTTCTGATTCATGAACCTGAATTTGTTCTTGTAGCATTTGATTTATTCAATTAATAAAATATTAACCTGCTCTGTTTTTCCTTTTCAATGAACGGGTAAGTTTCTCCATAAAATGTCCTAAATAACTATGCTTTTGAATTGAGTGTGACCCTTTACGGGTGACCTTTGTGCATGTTGGAATGACTGTAGTTTAACAGGCTTTGTTGATAAGGATTGTAATGGAACTTCTGGATGGAGAGTGAGGACAGGGCCTCCCCTCGCTCCTTACATTTACCCAGCAGGCTTGCTTGAGAAGCTGCCCTTGTAGACCCTTCTTTGAAAACTTCTCTTTGCTAAGTTTTATGTGATGGAGATGTGAAATGTCTGGCCATTTTCAAGGAAGCCAGTGGACAAGGAGGACTTGCTGCTGCTCAGACGCAGTGTTGGGAGCTGTGCAGGCGCCCCTCACAGCCAGCAAGCCCGGCATCTCCGGCATAGCCCGCACCCTTGTGAACTGTGCCATCCCAAGCAAGTCACAAACCTCTCTGAGGATCAGCTTCCTTATCCTTTTATGTAACTGGGATCTTCATAGCTGCCCTGCCCACCTTATACGGTTGTTGTGCAGATGAAATGGCATGATATATGACAAAGAGCTTTGTAGAGGCAACAAGACATGCAGATGCAAGAGGTAATTATTACGTTGTTATGGCTGCCTGTCCTTTGCTGGAGCCAGTCTGGAGGACTTTATTTCCCTGGTGAAAAGTTCTTTGTTTTCAAGTTAAAATGGTTAAATTCTATCAAGGGCTATGGGACAAAGCCATCGATCTTCAGCTCTCACTCACAATGTCTTGGAGACAAGTCTGAGTTTTATCTGTGTACCCACTAGTACCAAAAGATACTTGTAGACATAATGTCCTTGGCTTTGGAAATCATTGCCCAAAAAAGTCTTTTCCTCCAGTTCTGCAGAGCTATTCTGCACCCACACAGACCTGGCCAGCGTGCAGCTCCAGCTCTGTTCACAAAACACCAGACACAAGACCTGCTTGTGGTTGAAGAATATTTCAGGAAAGCTGCAGGGACTTGGGTGGAGCTGAGAGGTCTTCACTATATTGACCAGTTTATTCATAGAATCATAAATACTAAACTTAGAAAATTATCTGGGCCAAACTCCTCCTTTTAAGATGAGAAAATTTCAGCTCAAAATAGATTAAGTAAGCAAAATAAGTTAAGCAATAGATTATGCAGTTACTTTTGTAAAACTGAGCTTTTCTGATTTCCAGGCCAATGTTCTTCCTATTACACTGTTAATAATACTAACAACATCGACATCTACAAACAACAGCTACTGTTTATTGAACAATGAGCATGTGTCAGACATTATGCTAAACTTTTTACATATATTCACTCATTGAACTCCTGCAACAAACTTGCCAGGCAGATATAATATTATTTCCATTTTAAAGATGAGGAAAATGAATCTCAAAAATATTAATTACTTCCCAAGGTCTGATATTTGTATCAGTTCAGAGTGTGGAGAGCAAGAAAGGATATGTGCACTGTGGTTGCTGCTGGTGCTTACATAAAACGTTACATCTACTTTTTTTTTTTAATTTAGAGATGAAAAATCATTCCTTATCCCAAATATGAAAGCAGCGTACAAAATATACTCTGAATCGAAGTGTCACACAAAACTCAGCCTGAGGAGCAGCCTGACTTTATATCAACAGGGGTTAACTGGAAATGAGGATGTGAGGCTTCCACGCCCTTCCTCATGCCAAACTTTTAGAATTCTGACATGAGATGAGTCATAAGAGAAATCTGCAGGCTTTTGGCCACAATAGAAACACTCATTTCCCCAACTGCTTAGCAGCAAAATATCAAGACTAACTATTTTTATGCAGTAGGAACGTTAAAAGCATTTCTCCAGTCTCGGTGTTGCTTTTAACATAATTAAACCAACCTTTGCTGATCCTGCTGTGGTTTCATTCTAAAGACCCTGCGCTCAGGCTTTTTCTCCTCTTGCTTAATGGCAGTTATGATGAGAAACTCACCAGGCCTAAGATCATCAGCTGCCAAAATACATTTGCCTGCTCTTTAATCTCAACATCCTATTTTGCCAACTTCCATTAAAAAGCATAACTCTTCTACGAAGTCTTTCCACACTCTGGTACAAGTGATAGAGCTTGCATTTTTAAAATCCTGAACATGCACTTAATTATAATTTGAAAGATCAAAGAACATTTTTCAGAAATTCTATCATCCCTAAAATGTTAACTTGACATTAGACAATGCTATGAATGAATATCCCAAAAGCACCAGAATAGATGCCTGAAATTTCTCCAGTACAAAATGAAACAGAGAAGACAGCAGACTCTGAAATCAGCCAAGGCTTTCCAAGCCCAAGTAGAAACTGGATGAAATTTGACAAAAATAAAAGAAAAAAATCCTATCTTACAAAAGCAATTCCATAGTTGATGACTGGCTGTTATTAGAATGCAGGACATAATGTTGCTGAGAAAGAGAATCACAGCGTTCATTGGACAGGTCAGTTAAAGAGGAGCATGAACTGTGATGAGTGGGGTCTACACCACTGCTCCTGCTTTCTTTGTCTCCATCCTTCTGTGTACGTTTTTGTCTGTGTTCAGCATTTCAGCACTTATAACTTGAGTCCCTATTACATGGTAGCTCTTCAGGATCCAAAGCTAAAACTGCAAGATTCATTTTAGGCCATTCTTCTGTCCTAGAAAACCTTCCCTGCAATCACTTCCTGCCCTGGTCCAGGTTAAGTACTGTGCCCATCTGTTCCAAAGCATCCTTTTGCACCCCCGTATTTGGCTCTGGTCCCACTGCATTGTGGTAGTAGCAGTGACTGCTCACCGTCATGCACTATTCACCAGCTGCCAGGCTCTGTGCCAAGTGCTTTACCTTCCTACAATCCTTATATGGACCTTTGGTGGTGAGTACTGTGAGCAGAGCTCCATTATGCTGAGGAGAAGATTGCAGCTGGGAGAGGTGAAGTAACCTGCCCAAGCCACAGTTAGTAAGTAGTAGAGCCAGGATTTAAAGCCACGTAGTTGGACTCCTAAACCTGGGCTCTTAACCACTGTGCTATCCAATGTGAGCTTCTTTCCCCCAGACCAAGTGCATCATAATGATATAGGAACATTCCTTCTCTTTGTATCCACAGCGCCTAGCACAATGCCTGGCATATAGAAAAAACAGAGTTTTGTTGCATGAATGTAAATGAATGAATGAGTGGTAGAGACAAGGAGTGAAAGGGAGGTAAGAAAGCAGGCAGAGTGATCCCAGAGTGCTCCTTCAAAGACTTTGGCAGAGTAGAAAGAGAGAGAGAAGAGAACCATGTTCTCCCAGCAGGGAGACAGGAGGAGAGGCCCGAGGAGGGGTATTGGAGGGCAGTGAGCTCCCTCGCTTGTGAGTCGGAGCAGAAGTCGGTGCTTCAGTTACTTAAGAAATTTAGGAATACAATTTTTCAGATCCTTTGGGCCCTAAAACTGCAGGTCTCAGAACTCCCTGTGTTCCTTTCTGCCCACACAGACATGTGTTGGTTCATTGTACTCATTTTGCTCCCTCCTGGGCCCTGCCCAGGGCCATGGGAGAGTCTTACAAAGTCACTGTGGCTGTACTTCCCCTCTTTTGGTACAGGACTTGCTCCAGGCTTCATTTCCCATCCTCTGCCTGCTTCAACCCTTCTCTCCTCTGGGATTTCCCAGCCTCAACCCTGTCGACATTGTCCCTAGATTCTTCTTCCTTCTGGCCTTCATTGAACTTATCCTCAATGCAGCATCTTTGGATCAACCTCTTTAGCTCCAGGCTCAACAGTCAAGGGCAACTGAAGTCCTGCTCTTGGGGCCAACCCAATGACCAGATGTAGGTCAGGCCTAGAGCCCAGGCTTTGGAGGAGGGGGGCGGCATTCTGATAATATCTAAGTTCTGTTTCTGTAGCAGCCAGTGTTAATGCCTCTACCTTCTTCCACCCCTCCAACTCCGTATCCCTTGGAGCCTAAATTTCGGTATCTGCATCTCTGTACCTGAGGATTTTTCCCCCTCCTTTGCTCCGGAAGTGCCACAGCCACCAGAGCGGCTCTCAACAAAGACTGATGAGAGGTGGTGGTACCCCAGCTCCCTTTTCCCTCAGGTGGTCTGATTCTGGGGAGTGCGTTCAGCTTCATGTGTTCCCCATGGGTTAAGGTCTAGCTAGCCACTCACGGAGGTAGCTGCTTTAATGACTCACACACTGTTGGCTGCCTTTCCTTCTCCGTCAATTTCCCACTCCCCTGCTTATGGTCCCTGCAGCTCCCAAATAAACCACCTGGACTCAAGTCTCTATCTCAGTGTCTGCTTCTGCAGGAACTCAAACTGAGACGGTTTCAAACTTGTTTCTTGATGGAGATTTGGAAACAGGGCTAGGACTAGGAAGGGAAAAGCAGCTAGGGCATCACATTTAAAGAGGTGCTCACTCTCAGGTGTCGCAAATGCTAGCTAGCCCTGAGACTATTCCCACGACAGAGAGCGGGCGCCTTTGTAAACAGGAACGAAGCTCTAGGCAACTCACCCCAGTCCTAGCTGGGAGAACTAACTTCTATTGCCTGTAATAGTCTCACCGGTCTGGAGTTGTTTGACCTTTTATATTCAGGTGTTTGTTGCTTATGTATCTGCCATTTTAAAACGTAATCTCTGAGAGGGGCTGTGCCAATTTGAATTGTTTTTAGATTATGCAGAATGGTACAATTATGGACGGATTGTGCCCCCAATTCACATGTTGAAGCCTTAACCCCCAATGTGACTGTATTTGGAGACAGGGCCTTTGATGAGGTAATTACAGTTAAATCAAATCATAAGGGTGGGGCCTAGTCTGATAAGACTGTTGTCCTTATAAGAGGAAGGAACCCAGCCCCCTCCTCCGCACAAAGAGAAGGTCCTGTCAGCACACAGCCAGATGGCAGCTGCCTGCAAGCCAAAAGAAGAGGACCCAGCTTGAAATCTGCCTTCCCAGCCCCTTGATCTCAGACTTCTCAGCCTCCAGAACAGTGAGAAGTAAATTTCTGTTGTTGAAGCCACCCAGTCTGTGGTGTTTTGTTATGGTGGCCCTGGAAAATTTCACATACATGTCATATGTTTAAAAATCCAATAGTGTTACCTTCGTTCACATATTCATTCCTTCATTCATTTTCATAAACATTTAAGAACTTCTACTTTGGATGAGCAAAGGTTCAATGATGCCAAAGATGCCCCGAGGAGCACACAAATGAATAAGACACTTTCCCAACCCTGATTCAAGGGCCGTGGTCCTGTCTGCGTCATTATTTTAAGACACACGCTTGGACGTGCTACTCCAGACTCAAGACTTCCCATGGCTCACATTTCCTCAGGGAGGCATCAGTGACGGAGGGACGTGACTCCTGGACCCTTTCCAGACTTGTCTCCTGTTTCATTCTAATCACGCAGGATTATTTGCTGGGCTCTTTATTTTGGGACTTTGCTTTGGTCCCCTCTAGAAATCCTACTTATCCTTCCAGATTTGGGAGAAATGGTTCTGCTTCCATGAAATTTTTTAGACTTTTCCATACAGAATTAATTACTCTCTTCCCTGTCTCGACATCACTTTTACACCTCTATTATAGCTTATACTATAGTTCACAGTTTAATTTTTACACATCTGCTTCCAGAAGTAGACTGTAGGTGCCTCTAAAGCAAGGCCCTTCTCTCCTTTAACCTCTTTCACCTGGTATGGAGACACTTTCAGAGTAGGTACTCGGTAAGTGTGAAGAAATAAACGTGATTCCTCTGGGAACTTAAAGCCCACTAGGATAAGCCACTCACAACATTAGTTCATAAGTCAGGCAGCCTTAAGTAAATATTTTAAGGGGAGATATTGCGTAAAGAATTCTATTCCTCAATAGGAGCACAATTCATATGGATTTCTAATATGTATTCATTAGGCATAGGTTTGGACATAAACAAAACAAGAATCTCCAAATAACAGAGATTTCAGGAAAATAGAAGTTTAATTTTTACTCATGTAGAAGATACTCGGACAAGGGTATCCACAGCTGATGTGGCCAAACTGTGATCATCAAGGACACAGGCTCTTTTTATCTTGCCTTCTTGCCATGCTACATGGCCATCCCATCCATATGCCACCCAGCGCACAGGAGGAGGAGCCCAGAAGGGCAAACATGTTCATCCCCACCCTGATACTCGTTGGATCTGCCCATAACACCTCCATTTGTATCTCATTGGCCAGAACTGAGTCACATGAGTACACCTGGCTGCAAGTATAGCTGGAAATGGTAGTCTTTATTCTGGAATAGCCAGACTATTAAGAATATCAAGTACCAGGATAATAAGTGCTCCGTCACTAAGGAAAAAAAGGAAATGGATTTGAGGCAGACAAGTGAAAGTCTTTGCTCCACTCAACTGATGTGTTGCCTGGGCCTTGTTTATCTAGGCAGATATAAGCTACTGCACATACAGGCTACCCAGCACCATTCGTGCGGCTGATTCACCAAAGCAACACATTTCATATGAGAAAATGTGCTTTTTGTTTGGTTCTCTGTCCAGAATGAACTGGACATTTAATAAATAATAATAATTTAGAAAAAACAATTGAAATTGACTTTGGACACTGCATCTTCCTGATTAACCTGAAATATCTCCTCCATAAAGGTCAGTTTTGTCATTCAGAAGGTAAAGCCTGACACACATCTTCCGCTAAAATGGAATGCCTGGAACTATGCTGTTGTCAGTGATGTGTGTGGTTTTGGGGAGGTTTTTTGTTTTTTTTTTGCTTTTGTTTTTGTCAGTGGTCTCAGATCAGCATTTTAGCTCAAAACAATGACTCACTAAACCAGCAAATTCAGGTTGGGCTGGAGTTATAAATTTCTTTCCCCAACATCAGTTGCTAATTTGTAAATGGAAGAAAAATACCTTCCTCCCAGAGATTTTATGAGGATTAAGTGAAAATATATATATATGTATGTATGTACATGTGAAAAGCCTTCCAATATTCAAAGTATATCACTGTTATAAGATTTTGGGGCCTGATGCTATCACTTGAGATTGAGCCCAGGAGTTTGAAGTTACATTGACCTATGTTTGTGCCGTTTCTCTCCAGCTGGGTGACAGAGCAAGACCTAGTCTAAAAAAAAAAAAAAAAAAAGACTTCGGGACAATAAGCAGATATCAACCCATTTGATGTAAAAGATAAAATAAAACACAGTAGCAATCGTGCCAGAGCTAACAGAGGGGGGCTTTAAAAATAGAAGAGCCTCTCTTTGTATGCTGTTTAAGTCTCAGGGCTGCACCACCTTCACAGAGTGGGCACATTGCCAGCATGCTGGACCACTGGGCAGAGGTCCTAGGAGTTCTACACCACTGCACGTCCTCCCAGACGTGATGTGCATCTGTCTCCCACCCTGGAGAGCAGAGGGGAGAAGGGGAGGCCGGCAGGGACTGGGCTGTCTTCTGGCTGAGTGCCCCAGAGCTGGGTTTGGATTGCGTAGGCTGAGGCTAGGGCTGGAAAGTTCCTGCCCCAGCTCGTAGGTCAAGCCTTAGTACCCAGAAGAAAGCCTCAGGCCCCAAATTAGGAAGTGTGTGAGCCTACATCAAGTTTAGAGGAGCCGGCAGTGGATAGGAGCAAGGGAACACACAATGAACGGGAGAGCTGAAAGTTGAAGAGGAAGGAGATCAAAGTAAAAGGAGAACAGGACCAGGAAGAGAAGGGGAGAGGCTAGTTCTGGGGACTCTCCTCAAATACCCAGAAAGCCTACAGAGTACAAAGGGGCAGCCTGGCTTAAAAAGCTGCCTGGCCAGTGTGGAACAACCTTGAAGTAAAAGCTGACCTATTTTGAGACCCTCCCTTCCCGTGATTCTAATACCACAAACAGGATTTGCTGCAAAAGTGAAACAACATGTAGTCTTGCGCTACAGATACCAGTGACTTTCAATCTGTGTGCCCTGGGCCCAGGCTGTATGACTGTGCACGGCGCAAACACACCCTGAGAGTGCAGGAACAAAAGGGAGCTGGAATCTAGCCCACAGCTCATGCTCAGGCCATGCCCAGGTGCAGAGCTGCGCCTTCCTGGAGGGAAGAGGAGGCTCACTATCTGCTCAAACGAAGTCCTCATCCTCGGGGCTGCTCCCCTCACAGGGTCACAGCAAGGGGTGATGGGAGTCCTGGCCCTGCCCTCAAATGCTGCACGTTCCAAAACACTGTGACTCAATTTCATTGATAAAACACGTTAATCTGTATTTAACAGTGTGCTCCCAAACGCATTCAAATGTGTTACATATTTTTATTTTTATAAATTTTTAACTTATTTGAAGACCCTCAACTAAGTTATCTTGGTTAAGGACAGATAAAATTTCTTGCCATCCCTAAGCACATATCTGAACCCTTTGTCAATATGTCATTTATTTTGATAGTTATGGCTTTTCATTGAACTTTTAATAAGATTCAGATCTGCATGTAATTAAGCAGTGACTGGGGAGTGGTCTGCATGGAGCTAGAAAAAGGAAGTCATAAAGCCAAGATGGGCCACGGTGTCGCCAGCACTTCGGGGATGGGAATGGAGGTTACGTGGAGGATGGTGATACACATCTGTCTTGTTCTCAGGGTAAAGGGATTCCTATCAGGGAGGTAAAGGCCTCAGATAGTCAGCGCCATTTTAGATTTAATTCATGCCATGGTATCTCCTTGCTCTGACTCCATACTCACTGTATTAGTTTGCTAGGGCTGCCGTAACAAAGTACCACACACACAAAAAATACTACTGAGTGGCGTAAACAACAGAAATTTCTTGTGACACAATTCTGAAAGCTGAAAGTCCAAAATCAAGGTGTCACCAGGGTTGGTTTTTTCTGACGGCTGTGAAGGAAGGACCTGTTTCTGGCCTGTCTCCTTGTCTTGTAGACGGCTGTCTGCTCTGTGTCTCTTCACATCGTCTTCTCTCTGTGCGTGCCTGACTCTGGGTCCAAATTTTCCCTTTTTTGTAAGGACATCCGTCATATTGGATTAGGGCCCACAATAATGACCTCATTTAATTTGATCACCTCTGTAAAGAACCTATCTCAAAATAAGTTCACAATCTGATGTACCGGGCTTAGCACTCCAACATATCTTTTTTTTGGGGGGGGACACAATACAACCTATAACACTCACCAAGGAATCTTCTAGAAATTATTTGGCTTCCCTGAAGATTCCCCTACATGGAGAAAAGATGGGGACCAGGAAATTGGAGCACTTCTCATTTTCAGGGAATGACTTGTGTTGATGAAATACAACTAGAAATGAAACTTCCTGCCAACCCAGAAAACCTCTCCACAAAAATAGAGCAGAAAGGAAACGATTTTATTGTTAAGTAAACATTAAACCAGAATGTAATGCACATCACAGGCAATCTGCTGAAGAGATTGCAGAGAAGAAGGGAGTCTCGCCCTTTAACTAGTCAAGCAAATACAACCCAGTCTATGTAAGTTCTCAAGATAGACAACAACTAGTCTTCAAGTAAGAGGACTTGAGAACACCATTGACCACACAGTTCATAGCAAACTCACTTGATAATGCGGTGACTTCTCACCCACTCTGAGATGTATGTTAACCTTTTTATTTAAATTTATTTTTTTATTTTTAGACAGAGTCTCGCTCTGTTGCCCCGGGTAGAGTGCAGTGGCATCATCATAGCTCACAGCAACCTCAAATTCCTGGGCTCAAACGATCCTCCTGCCTTTGCCTCCAAAGTAGCTGGGACTGCAGGCATATGCCACCATGTCTGGCTAATTTTTCTATTTTTTGTAGAGACAGGGTCTTGCTTTTGCTCAGGCTGGTCTCGAACTCCTAACCTCAAGAGATCCTTCCACCTCTGCCTCCCAGAGTGCTAGGTTTACAGGAATGAGCCACCTCCTGGGCTAATGTTAACGTTTTCACGAGCTAAATAAGCCTCTTGCCAGGAGCCTACATTTCTATTGGCTTGTTCATTTCAAATCTATTTTTAGAAAGAAGTTTTATAACATATTATGGGCACTATTCCTTTATCCTATATTTTGCAAACACTGTTTCCTTTGCTTGTCTTTGTTATTTATATTTTTATTATGTTTTTTTTTCTACACAGAAATTTTCATATTTAACTAAGCAAACTGATCAATCTTCCCTTCCTTGTTTTTTTCTTTGCTGAGATCGCTCATTCCCCAGGTTGGGATTTTGTACTCTACTGCCATGCGCACGCCTGGTCCATATTCTTGAGGGAAACACGCTGAGTCCTCATTGGTCACAGAAGAAAACTGAGAGCATTGAAAGGAAGGGCCTCCACGTTCCCTGAAAAAATTCGTTCTCGAATTTCAAATCCTTTCTCCCAGCTAAGCCTCAGCTTAGACAGAAATATTAGTCTGGATTTATAATAAATAAATGATATCATTATCCAAGCCTCTGCTTCTTTGAATCAATGAAACTCAAGTGTGCTTTTTTCCTCTTGAACTATTTGCATTTCAAAAAAATTCCCTGTCATGTTACTGAAGCTGCAATGACCTATAAAGGAGAGTTTCTGGGCCATGCCTGCTGTGATCAGGAAAACATTCAGGCAATACCCCAAATACAAAGGAATAAACAATGATAAAACTTGGCAGCCACTCACCGAAATGCCATTTATTATCTTACAATTTACTGGAAACCTAGTGGCACGGGCTCTTCGTAACACTTCATTCCTCCCTTTCCACAGCAGCTAGACCCTCCAGGGTTTTCAGTCTTGCTTGTCAAAATCATCTTTTATTCCCTTCGCTGCCCATTTCCAAGTCTACTTTCTCTTTTCAGCTTTCCCTGCTCCTCACTGTCTTTGCTGGACTTCAGGTGCACCAACGCCTTTTGTTTTCAGTGCAAACTTCCTAGCAATTAGAACGTAGAGGTGGGAAGGGTACCACAGGCCGCCTTGGGAAGCTTTGAGCTTCCCAGATTGAAAGTATAAAAAGAAGCTGAGTGCCTGTCAGGAGTTTTGAATTATACGACCTGCAATAGTCTTTTCAGAGCAAAGACATCTCCATTTTGCCTTAGCACATGCACACACAGACCCAAAGACTCAAAACTGCTCTGCAGAAGAGAGGAATGTCTAGGTTAGAAAAATTTCATATCACCTTGTAATTTCAGCTTTTGGTATAACCAGGCCACTTTCGATCCCTCGTTTTACCCAGTGTCAAATAGATGTGTTTGCTACATTTGAAATGCCTAATGGTTTAAAAAAAAAAAAACAAACTAGAATGAATTATAGATGTATGTGTGTTTATATGCATAGAAAAAATCTGGAAGGGCTGGAAGGGCACACATCAAAATGTTTCAGTATTTTGTTTCTGAGACTGGTTCCAACAACTGTGATCTGGGATGGCAGATCCATACGGATGATTTCAATGTCTAATTTTTGCTGTTCACTATGTTTCAGATTTTCTGCATGAAAGCAAGAATTATGTTTACAATCTAGTATGTCTCTCTCTCTTTAATTTTTTTCCTTTGACATTCTGGAATATCAGTGGCGTCAGGACTGACCGGCAGAGGGTAGGGCAGAGATGCTGTAAGGCAAGTGTATCCAGTAGGAAAAGATGCTGAGGCGCAGAGAGGGCTGCAGGGAACAGGCTGACACCCAGGGCCAGAGCACAGGAGCTGTTTGGGGAAGTCAGCTAAGCCAGAAAGACCCAGGGCCCATGGGGGTCATGTCAGAAAGGGAGCCAGCTGGCTGTCTACCATACAACTTGGTTTTAACCAATAGAAGGAAAAACTTACCTTCAGAGCTTGCAGAAAACCAAATAGAGGTCCCTGTAAAAACTGATCTCCAAGCAAAGCGAGGGCACACACGATGACCCACTGGGGCACGGGAAGCAAGTGGCTCTCATGTCCCTTACCTACTAGAGGTGTCCCAGGGAAGGAGCAATTCAATAAAATTATATATCAAATACCAAAGAAAGCAGTAGAGGAAGTCGTTCACAGGCTGCCTCCTTAGATTGTTTTTGGTACTGAATACAGATAATTTTCACTACTGAATGCATCACCATTTATTAAAATGCTGTCCTTGCACAAAGATGGTAAGACTGCCCCCATCACAGATAAGTCATGGCACTGCATGGAGTTTTACTCTCCCAGTGATAACCATTTCATGTGTATTTATTAAGCAGTTTTCCATAGCACGGAGGGCTGACTGACAGCCTCGCTCCTCGGCCAGCTTTCAGTTACTGTGATGTGTAGCAGGTTAAGTGTATCCAGTGAGGTCATTATCTTGATTTAACTGAAGTAGTCCCAACAAAATGGGTAAGTGGCTTAAAATGATTACCGCAAACAACACACGTAAGCACAAGAGAGAAGCAAGGAAAAGGCAGAACTGGTACTTCTCCGACACTGAGAATTAGCTCTCTGTCACCCACATTAGGAGGTTAAAAATCAAACCCGCTAGCAGCTAGTCAAACACAGTTGAAATTTCCAAGAAGACTTTTTGAAATACAAATTTACAGCCACTATCATTAACAATAAATGAAACTGTCAGGGACTATTACATGTTGAAGTATTAGCTTGTGATGGTATAAAGCCATCAGGATTATAAAACTAAGCATTTAGAACATTATTAATAATAGTATAATTATAATGAGGGCAAAGGGGGTAGATAATGTTAATAAAATAAAATGTAAAATCATTTCAAAGGTATTACATATTTCATTTTTATCTCATCATTTTTATTCTGTTTTGTACATTTACCTGTATAGGACTCAGGCATGTATAGAAGTACCCCTGCATATTAACATGTGACAGTTTACTGACAGGCGTGCCCAGTGCCACATAGGACAGGACAGTGGTTGCTCCAATGATTAGACACTTGATCTCACATGTATCAATTGACAGGAGAAAAAAACAGCTTAGGACTAGAAATTTTGGAGATAATGAGTTTCTACCACTGGAGCTGTTCAAACATAAGCTAGATATTAATAGAGAGTCATTTGATTACATTGTAGAGAGAATTCAAGTAACCTTTGGAGAATTGGAGTAGTTGACTTTTAAAGACTTTTCAACCCTGAATTGTATATTTCCATGATTCTACTGTGTTTCTAATGTGCTTTGCTCGTCTTCTTTCATGGAATTTATCTCATTATGCCTTTCCTTATGTTGATTTATGTATGCATTTTTCTCTTCTGATAGATTAAATTTTTTGAGGGCAGAGGTCATTTTGTATTTCTCTTTGAATCCCCAAATTATCTGAAACCATGCTTTGTACATTGGAGACATTCAATAAATGCTTGTTAATTTAAAGTGTAAATGTTATTATTTTTAATAAAGCGCAAAGTATTGCCTGACTACTTGGGGAATAAAATGATATATCAAATACTAAAGAAAGCAGTAGAGGAAGTCGTTGACAGGCTGCCTCCTTAGATTGTTTTTGGTACTGAATACAGATAATTTTCACTATTGAATGCATCACCATTTATTAAAATGTCCTTGCGCAAAGATGGTAAGACTGCCCCCATCACAGATAAGTCATGGCACTGCATGGAGTTTTACTCTCCCAATGATAATCATTTCAAGTGTATTTATTAAGCAGTTTTCCTGTATCAAGAGCTGTGTTGTACACTAAACATTAACATGGCTTCTGTTCTCAAAGAGCCCCAGGATTTAATTCAAAAGACAACAGAGAAAAGACACACATGAAACAGAGAATGCTGAAATACCAGCTATTACAACATCATAAATTGGTTCCAACTGAATGTTTGTTTTGTGCAAATCCCGGGACAATATAGAAAAACCACTCCCCCCCAACTGAGCGGGAACCGAGAGACCAAAGAATGACTCAAACAAGACCAGCTTGATGAGTTATATGAGTTTATTAGAGGTTACTTACAAAGGTGCTTGCTTCTGCATGGCACAGGAATTTCTTCCAAGGGAGCTTTCTTGTATGCAAAATTCGCATCTATCCACCCTTAAATCCCTTTCCAATGAATGATGCAAAGTTTTTATATTGAATCTTTGCTTGTACACAGTGAAACAAATCACACAGGCACAGCACCAACCTCCTATGCTGTTACACAGCTCATGTTAATGATATTACAATTTTCCACCAAGCAGGGATTTTAGTATTACAGTTAGCTAAAGGGCACCATAGGACAGCCACAGCAGCTCCAAAGCAGTCAGGGCTGGTATGTGCCGGCTGTTGCAAGGCAAGAAAGTGCTGAGGCACCCCGGAAAATGCTGGGCACAGTACTTATCTTGTTATCTCAGTACCTGCCTAGTCTACTTCGTAACAATTTTGCTGAGTACTCCAGCTAGGACAGTGTTTCTGCTAGGTGGCGGGGAACCTGCATGTTTCCCTGAACACGCCAGGAGTCCAGGGACAAGAGGATCCCTGCAGGTCAGAGCGACTGGGGGAGATGGCTTTAGCAGAACTTGAAGGCACTGACTGTTACCTGGTGAGGACGGTATCACATGGGAGGGATCAGCTGTCTCTTTGTGATCCATCACAGACATTTGTTGCTAGGATTCTGGGTAAAATCTGAGTCACAGTTAGAGAGCCTCTTCGTTATCAGAATCATTAACAATAGCCTTTGTCTGCTATCGTGATAAAACCCCCAACTCAATATTTTTATCTATAAATGTGGCAATTTGTGTTGATAATGTTGAATTACTTCTGGCTATTAAAAAATCTGCAATTTTCGTATTGCAGATTATTATTTATTATTTTGAGACAGGCTCTTGGTCTGTAGACCAGGCTGTAATGCAGTGGCATGATCATAGTTCACCACAGCCCTGAACTGGGCTCAGGCGATCCTCCTGCCTCAGCCTCCCGAGTTGCTGGAACAACAGGTACCTGCCACTGTGCCCGGTTAATTTTGAAAATTTTTATAGAGACAGGGTCTCGATATATTGCCCAGACTGGTCTCAAACACCTGGACTGAAGAAATCCTCCTGCATCAGCTTCCCAAAGTGCTGGGATTAGAGGCTGAGCCACCATACCTGGCCTTGCAATTTTATAAGAAAAGACAGTTTCCTGAAAGAGGGACAGATCCAGAGATCTCGGACTTGCCAGATGGTCTGTAGGTACGGCCTGAGGAAAGAAACCAAGCCTTAGAGCCAGGTAGAAGAGAACACAGCCAGGTGGTCTTTATGACAACCTGAGCTCCCAAGTGGCCCTTGTGAGCCCCACTGTCTTGTCCGTGCTGTTGGTGTCTCCAGAGTGGGGCCCTGCTGAGGCTGCTTAGTGGGCTTGTCTTTCCAACTCAGATCTGGCTGTCCCCTGGCTCTGCAACAGCTGCAGTGCTGCGGCCACAAGAGTTGATTTGGTTCCATCCTTTGGTCAAATCCGTCTCTGCTACTAAAGCACAGGAACTCAGCTGTTACGGCAGAGACTCTGAAATTACAGCTTCTGGAAGGAGGCTTTGCCATTAAAGGATAAGAGAGCAAGCTACTGCGACCACAATAGAAACAGAACAAGTAGCACTAAGGCAAGCTGTGTCATTTTTCTGTTTGTTAGTATCTGGGATGAGGATGGCTACTTAGGAAACCAACTATCAGAGGCATTTGTGCTTTGCTTTTTGTTCACATTTAACAAGTACTAACTGAACAATATTTATGCAACTGTTCATCAATTCACTAATTCAACAAAGGTATATTGCTGTTCCAACCACAGGTACTGTGCTATGTGTTTGCACAGTAGAGACCAATAATATCCTGTTCTGCCCTCTAGGAGGTAACAGTTTATGGGCAAGACGGAGAGAACACAGCAATTACAATGCACTGTGACAAGCGGATGCCAAAGGAACACAGAAAATGGACAGTGGCAGCTCATGGCTGGTAATCAGGGAGCTAAAGTCTTGGTTAAATCCAGAAAGTTTAACAGGTGGGGTAGGACAAGAGAATCCAGGCAAAAGAACCAGCTTAGGCAAAGGCCCAAAGGTAAATTTGGCAAATTCTCAAATGATATCCATTCATTCAACAGACACTTACTGAGCATCTACTATGTGCAGGTGCTATCCCAGGTGTTGAGCATACAGCACTGAACCCAGCAGACAAATATTCCTACTTTCATGGAACTGATATTCTAGCAGGGAAGACAAACAAGAAATAATAAACATAATAAATAAGTAAAGAATGCAGCATGTTAGAAGGTGAGAAGTGTGGGAAAAAAGAAAGAAAAAGTAGAGCAGGGTTGGGAGTGGGGTTGCCCAGGTCGATTAATGCCCATAAAGGGCAGGATGCAAGTGGGAAGGTAGCAGGGGACCGCTCGGAGCAGCCTCCCTCTTTAACCTCCCAAGTTTCTCCTCCCCAGTCCTTCTTCCAAACTTTGGCCCCAGCAATCTTGCTGAAATGGATCATGTCACTCCTCTGATTAGAATCCCCTTAGCGAGGTGCGTGCGGCCCAGCCTCTGCCGCCTCAAGCTTCCCTTCTTCCAGCTGTGGGTGTCTGTTGCTTGCCCACCCCCCACCATCTATTTTCCCCTGCCCCCTTCTCCTAGGGATCCTGCGACTCCGGGGAGGTTGGAGGCACCCCCAGCGCAAGCAGAGGCCAGTCCACGGGCTCCACACCTGGCCAGAGTAACTGCTTGTGGGGACGTTAGATCTGCAGTGATCCAGTTAGGCTTGTGCCTGGAATGCTGGGGACACGGGTGTTTCTCTGTCCTGGCCCGTGTGGTGCGCAGAGGGGAGACCTGGAACCGCGGCAGCTTCTTCAGCTGCTGTGGGGAAAATCAGCCTGAAGATAAGACGGAAGGTGGAGGGGGGAAGCAAGGGACAGGAGAGCAGAGCCCAGCCCTATGACCCAGGTGTGTCTGAGGACGCAGGGATCTCAGAGCAGCCTCAGGACCCCCAGCCATGGCTGGAAGGGCAAATCCTTGCTCCCCTTCCCCCACCCACCCAGCCCTACTAATCAGAAGGTGCGGGGTGGGGCCGGCCATCTGTGTTTTAACAAGCCCTGTAAGTGATTCTAACGCGCCTTAAAGTTTGAGACCACAGGCCAGCACCGTTGCCTCAGCCAATAAATCTGCTTTCTAGTTTAAGCCAGTTTGCACTGGGTTTTCTGTTCCTTGTGTCACCTGCACTTTGAACCAGTGGGACTTCACCGGTGTGCCTTCTTGTCCCTGTAAACCTGCTCAGTGTGGGCCGCCCTCCTGCCATTGGGTAAAAATTTGAGCAGGCTCCAGAACTTTTCCATCCTTTCTTTTTCTTCTTCTTTTTTAAACATTTTTTAATTGTGCTAAAATATACACAACATAAAATTATCATTTTAACCATCTTTAAGGGTACAGTTCTGTGGCAATAAGTATATTCACATCGCTGCATAGCCATCACCTTTATCCATGCCCAGAAATTTTTTATCATCCCAAAGTGAAACTCTGTTCCCCTTGAACAATAATCCCCCATTGCCCCTCTCCCCAACCCCTGGCAGCCACACTCTGCTTTCTGTCTCTGTGAATTTGACTACTCTAAGTACCTCATATAAATGGAATTGTACAATATTTGTTCTTTTGTGAGTGGCTCTTTTTATGTAGCATAAGGTATCCAAAGTTCATCTATGTCAGAGCGTGTGTTAGAATTTCCTTTTTTTTTTCTTATTTTAAGAGATGGAGTCTCTGTCACCCATGCTGGAGTGCAGTGGCATGATCATAGCTCACTGCAACCTCAAATTTCAGGGCTCAAGCAATTCTCCTGCCCCAGCCTCAAGAGTAGCTAGGACTACAGGCACATACCACCATGCCTGGCTAATTTTTAAAAAATTTTTGTAGAGACAGGGTCTTGCTATGTTGCCCTGGCTGGTCTGGAGCTCCTGGCCTCAAGCATTCCTCTCACCTCAATCTTAGAAAGTGCTAGGATTACAGGTGTGAGCCACTGCATCTGGCCTGAATTTCCTTTCTTCTTAGGGATGAATAATATTCCGCTGTATTTATATTCCACATTCCGTTTGTGCATTCATTCATCTCAGGCTGCTTCCACCTTTTGGCTATTGTGAATAACGCTGCTATGAACATGAATATTCAAGTGTCTGTTTGAGTCCTGCTTTCACTTTAGGGAAATTCTTATCATAGAGCCGTTTCCCAAATCCACTCTAACTCTCTACTCTCTCCTCTTGGGTGAGGGATTTTTAGTGTCCTGAAATTCGTTCTGGATATTTCAAATATTTTCTCGTATCTCAAAACCTTGGGCAAAGCAAGCAACTCAATATCCTGTTATACAACTGAAAATGCCTGTGCTAGTTCCTAAAGCATGAGTCACAGCCCTGCTATGAAAGAGGAAAGGAAACTCACATGTTTATAGAGACTTGGTAGTGCTGGGTCCTGGAACGGGCCTTACATGCTTTATCTCATTAAATTTGTGTAACAATTTTCTTCTTTTACAGATGAGGAAACACAGCTCCAGAGAAGACAAGTGGTGTGTCTGGGGTCCCCACAGCCAGAAAATGGGATCCGGACACGGCCTGTTGGTCTGTTCAGCATTTCCACAATCTCTGCATCCTGCGCTGGTCCCATGTCCAATGGGAGAGACGAAACCGTGAACAAGCAAACGACAGAGTACTGATCATCTGTTAACTCTCAGAAAAGGGAATACCAGTGTGTACTGCGCTGGTTTGAGAGCAGTTTATGTGAAGATTGAACTTGATTAGGATCTTGAAGAATGCATAGTATTTAGATAAGCTGAAGGTAGAAGAGAGAACATTCCTGGGGTGAGGAGTATCTTAAAGCAAAGGTAGGGAGGAGGGCGTTAGTGTGGACCAGGCGAGGGACCCAGACTGGACCTCCCTCAGCGAGTAGAGGGTGCCTGCTGGAGAGAGTAAACCGAAGGTTCCGTGGGTATTAGAACCGAACTGGAAATCCAAGCTGTTTGACAGGAGCATGGCATGAGAGATGCAGCATGGGCTTAGACTTGGACTTGAGTCTCTGCCTTGTCCTAGCTTGTGACATCCTGGGCAAGTCATTTAACCACAGTGATGCCCTGTTTCCTTACCTGTAAAATAGGGCGATGACACCCACTCTGTGCAGCTGTGTGAGAACTCGTGCTGGTGTACGTACCAAGTGTTTGTCCCAGGCCTGGCACAGAGGCGCTCAATACGTGGTTGTGGCTGTGGCTGTCACCACCGTTGATACTGTCCTCAGCAGCGCGTTGGTGGGTAGGGGGCACTGGGAGTCCCTAAGCACGGGAGCGGCTGGCCCGAGGTGGTGTTTTGAGAAGACTTGTTCTAGCAACACAATGCAGTCTGGAGGCACAGGAGAGGCTGGGGAGGGTCTTAGGTTACTGGGATGCAAAACCACAAGGGGCTAGAGCAGGAAGGAAGGAGCGGGAATGGACAGGAAGAGATGGCAGAGCTCGCCGGAGCTTGCAAGTAAAGTATTACACAGAGGAAAAAGTCCAAAACAGCACCATGCTTTCTAGTAAGAATGATGAGGAAGAGAATGGTGTCCACCGGTGTCAGAGACTAAAAGTGAGGAAGGAGAGCTGATGGTCTGGGGAGGGCAGATGCCCCAGGGAAGCTGTCAGGATCGGCTCTGGGCACGTTGAGTTTGGGACGAGGATGAAGTCATTAAAATAAAATAAAACCATTTTGTTTCCACACATGAGTTGGAATTGATACCAGAGAATATGGGGGAAATTCAGAGTGTCTGAGAAATAGAATACGGCAAGAGTAGATTTGGGTTAAATGAACTTACAACAGTACTCTTCACATAAAAAATTCTCAGTGTCTGAAGCCAGTGGCAAAAGAAAAGCAGTGCACTTGTTTTGCTTAGGGGCAAAGCACAGAGCCCCAGGCACCACGAGTCCCTGCATGGCTGTCCTTTGCTTTCCTAGCCCACGGATATTCCTGCGCTGGGCAAAGCCCCAAGTGGTCCGTGCTATGGCTGAAGGAGGGAACACGGCGTTATGGAAAGTTTCAGGTTTCCACTACTGGGGAACTCTGATCTTTTGTCTGCATATTCCTCATGTGTCAGTTTATATAACATGAAGTTAATACAACCTTCAACGTATATTCTGTTGGAAACTTCCTGAACATTTCTAGTTGCTGGGATACTCTTCTGGACCACTGCAGTTATATATTTCTTGAAAGAGTTAATGCGGATCCCCCAATATTTTAACTGTGACTCATTATTTTTGAAAATTAAAATGGAATTCATTTGGTTTAGCGATGGTCACATGATTTTATCCTCCTTAGCTTTGTAGAAAAAAAGCTTATTTTAGCAAAAATTCCCTAATACAGGAGTTATTTTGTGAGTGAAGATTTCCTTTTGATTTCAAATCGTGCCTGCCTATTTCTATGTAAATCACAGCATTGATAATTTCGCCAAAGAACTAGAGCATCAGAATGTGATCTGTTTATTATTTGATGAAATGGCATGCTTCATTAGTTGAATCCTGGATGTGGGTTCCACCTTATTGCTATTCTGGTTCAAGCAGATTGTAAATGGAAGTCTAAATTGTATACAAGCAATGCAATGTCCACAAAAGTGCCTTGCGGGTAGGAAGAGGGGTGAAAGGAGGAGATTTTATTCTTGCTTTTGTTTCAGGGCTACACAGTTGCCCAAAGGCAATGCAACTTGATCATTTGTATGTGCAAACAGACGGCAAACTTAAACCTGAAATTTTCACACCTTTAGCTTTTTTGTTTGGCACATGTTGTATCATTGTGAGCTGACAGCCCAGGTAGAATAGAGTACCAAGCATATGGAAGAATTTTTTAAATTTTTATTTAGAGAATTTGAATAATACAATTTAAGATTTGCTGACGATGCCCCTCCTATATGCTCCCATTTTACCCTAACAGTCTCTAACAGAAACACTGGGTGTTTTTATTTAGCTTCTTCTCCCATGAAATTGCCTGTTCTGTGAGGAGGAGACCACATCTGTCCTGCTTACCTGTTATAGTTCCTGCTTCGAATTGTAACATGCATGCAATATATATTTGAATATCTCTATCCATTAATGATGGCAATAACCTGGTTCATTCAACCAGTTACATGGAAAGCTAAGATATCTTTCTTGATTATGTCAATACAATCTTTTACATTGCCTACAGACACTTAGAGCTATATAGGCCTTATAAGGGCTTCAGTGCAGTGGTTTTCAACTACGCATACACATTGGAATCACCTGGGAGTTATGCAAAAAACTGCTGCCAGGGTCTTACCCCCAGAGCTTCTGATGCAATCGCTCTGGGATGTGGCCCAAGCCCTGGGACTCTTAAAAGCTCCCCAGATGATTATAGTGTACAGCCAAAGTTGATATATTGCAAACTTTTCCTTTTATAGATAAGGAAGTTGAGGCCCAGACAGGTTAAGCAATGTGCTGTATGTCACGTAGCTAATTAGTGTCAAATTAAGGTATTCTGGCTCCCAGACCAGGGTTCTTTACACTGTACCTGTGTTTCTCAATCTTGACTCATTCACAAAAACTTACTCTTTTAAAATATTTTTTAGAGTATATATTTATCATGTACAACACGTTGTTTTGAAATATGTATACATTATGGAATGGCTAAATTGACCTAACTAACACATGCATTACTTCACGTACTTACAATTTTTTGTGTGGTAAGAAGACTTAAAATCAACTCTCTTTGCAATTTTTAATACAATATGTTGTTATGAACTATAGTCACCATGTTGTACAATAGCTCTCTTGAACTTACTCCTCCCGTCCAACCGAAATTTTCTATACTTTGACCAACTTCTCCCCAACCCAGCCCCACTCCCAGCCCTTAGTAACCACCATTTTACTCTCTACTTCTACGAACTCAACTTTTTTAGATTCCACATATAAGTGAGATCATGTAGTGTTTGTCTTTCTGTGCCCGGCTTATTTCACTTCACACAGTGTCCTCCAATTTCATCCATGCTTTTGCAAATGACAGAATTTCCTTTTTTTTTAAGGCTGAATAGTGTTCCCTGTGTATATATGCAGTCTGTCTGTATCCACGGATTCATCCAACCACGCATCAAAAATATTTGAGGGAAAAAAATGGATGTTTGTGTTTGTACTGAACATGTACAGATACTTTTACCATTATTTCCTAAACAATACAACAGTGATTTATATAGCATTTACCTTAAAGAAGGTATTATAAGTAATCTAGAGATGATTTAAAGTATACAGGAGGATGTGTGTAGGTTATGTGCAAATACTACACCATGTAAGATACTTGAGCATCCATGGATTTTGGTATCTGAGGAGGGTCCTGGAACCAATCCCTGGTGGATACCAAGGGACAACCATACCACATTTTCTTTATTCTTCATTTATTCATGGACACTTAGGTCGGTTAAATGGAGGCTTTCTCCTTGACAGAAAGATTGAAAGAGTTGAAATGGAGTGACTTTTACTGTATGTAAGTCATATAATAAATTCTGGAAGAATTAATTCTTTTATTTATTAATAAATTCTGCTCCACACAGCAGCTATAATTACCTCAGCTACCATGGTGGTCTGCACCACATACTCTGTAAAAAGTCATGCTGTGTGCACAATTAGAGGCACACCTTTCCATTGATATCTTTGCAATAATCATCTAATCAGAATGGCTAAGGATCAAAGTACATTAAGGGTAGAATTCTGGCATAAAAAGATCTATATATAATAGGGAAGAAAAGAAAACAACAACTTCTTTTGATCTGCCCTAAAGAGGAAAAATCTAAGAACTGCTTGTTTGAACTTAAAGCTCTTTACAAATTATTAAGTAATCAGTTCTGGTGCTGATTGCAAACCAGTACACACTGTTTAAGTGCTCTCTCCCAGAAATAAAAGCAGAAACACTGAGTGGAATGAAAATATATAATGATATATATCATTATATCATAATGATGTCATAATGGAGGAACCTACTATGATTCTCAGCTAAGGCAAATTCAATTAGGCCCTGTTTTCTAAGACAAATTTTTATTTTCTGAGGCAAAATTTTTCTTATCAGACATACTTCAATGGCATGAACCAATGGTACAGGACCAATCATGAGGGCCACAAGACTGATGTACGTTTCCTCAGCATTATTCCACAGTTAGAAAACATTTGCTGGAACAATCGTATTTTCCATAAAATGTGGACTTGTTGGCATTCATTCCATCTCTTTTTTGGAGGCTGAAAATGTCATTGTCTACTTTGTGCTCTTTAAAAGTTGCCTAATCAATGTTGGCCTAATGCTCTGCCCTTCCTAAGACAGTCAGCTGGAATCTTTGATTCTGTCAGGGAGCAAGTTATAATACGGCCACTTGCCTTTCAACACATTGGCTAGGAAATCTCCCCTGCCAGGAACTAAAAGGCTTTAATTTTGTGAATCATCAAAGCTTTTTTTTATACATGGTGTAGAATAAACTTTTCTTTTCAGAAGGTCTAATCCAATAGCCTCCCAGACCTCAGGATGTCACCAAACGGCATGCGTGTGGTGTGCAAGAAGAACAAAGGAGGAAACCATTCAAAGCTGAGCTGCGTATTGCATAACACCTTGAATTAGAAAATCCACGACCCATAAAACGCTTACCTACTTTGTGGAGTTTAAATAAAGCAGAATGCTGCTCCTTTTTAAAGAACTCCTTTACAGTTATCTTCCTGTCAAAATTCCAATTATTCTATGACTCAGGGGGTATGTGTCTAGCTTTTTTAAAACTCTTTTTTGGGGTAAGAATGTGAAGAGTTTTTATGAGAAGTTTATAAAAGAAAAATTTATGTAACAATTCCAAGATGTATCAAATACAAATAAATTTTATTTCATTACTTGAAATAAAATGTTTTCAAGTATATTTTAAGAATTGAGTCTTATCTATAATAGTGATGAACATTTTCTTTGATACACTGAAAACATAGTAATTTATTCCTGTTTAGGAATTAACTGACATCTGTGGCAGGGTTGGGGGTACTCAATATTCACCTCTCTTAGGCCTTTGGGCTCAGACTTCCATATAAGAAGAATTAGGCTGAAAATTTTTATGTACAAGGGATTCATTTTTCCTAATTTTTACAAAATCTGTGCATAGGCACATTTTATATCATCTGCACCAGAGACTGGCTAGCTGCTCACTCTATCCACTTCCACCTAACACTGGGCACAAAGCCAGGCTGTTTATCTCAGCCTCCCTTGCAGATCAGTATGGTCTTGCCACTTGTTAGGCCAATTCAAATATATATAGATGTGATGCGTCCACCTTCAGCCTGGCCTACAGAAACTCCTCACAGTTTACTTGCTGGATGACAAAGCATCCAGACAAGGACACGGAGGTCCTTAAAGGGTGCCTAAGTCACAAAATGAATGGGTCATGTGTCAATCATAAACATCCGCAACACTGAACTTAGAGTGAGAAATAAATTTTCATTGTGTTAAATCACTGAGCTATTAGACTGTGTACGTTTTTGGTTTTTTTTAACAGTAGCTCTTAACATATCACCTATTGTCCTTTCTTCTCTCTTTTGGCCTCCCTCTGTCCTCCTCTTTCTTGCTCTATTGTCTTTCTTTATCATATGATTAGGTCTTTCTGACTTAATAACCAAGTCAAACTGCCCTTCGTGGATTTGGGATAAAAGCTTTAACACTGTAGAAATAATAATCAGACTTGATTAATTTAATTAGGAGAAAAGGTTTAACCAATTCAAATTTTTTAAAAAAAGCATACAAGTTAAATTTTGAAGATAATTTTTACTAAGCAACTGTTTGAGTGGATGGGAAATATTTATCTTGTTTAGAGATCACATAAGAGTCCCATGGTAATTGTAACAAACGTGATTATCTCAGCACTAATGACCCAGCAGATGTGTATACAACAACCCTCTTCTGATAAGGAGGAAAACCAATGTGCATGAACTTGAAAATTGATTTTGGCCTAGGCACTCAGCCAATTACCTTTATTTGAATGGCCCTGCAGCTTCTGGTGGGCACGCCTCGTAACTGCGTCAGGCCAGAAAGAATATCAGTACTGCACAGGACTGGATGAGGCTTCAAAACAATTAAAGTTTCAAATCAGCTTTTTTTAAAAGGAATCTAAAACTCAGATTCCAGTCTGATCTTGTATAAGCTGCTTTCTCTCAGGCTCAGTTTGGTAATTAACTTCCTCTTCTTTACTTGCTGCGTGTTAATGGTTCTCCGACAGAGGCTTTTCTCACGAAGTGGGCTCCAGGCAACTCATTCTGGATTTAACCAGAAAAGCTTCATTTTGATCTGTTTTGCAAATTGGGTTTCAGCATATGCATTTATTTTTGTGTGTGAGTGAGGGAAGTTCCTTGGCTTGAAAGAGTTCCAAACCATCACTTTATGTCTTACTGGGACATCACAGCTACTCTCAGAGCCTTAGTCTCACAAATACGCAACGGTGTCCAGATCCGAACCAACAGCACACCTCCGTGCTGAGCCGTCACTCATAATCCCACTCTTATTTCACCACCTCCACTTACTGGATGTCTCATAGACACCTCCTCACTATGTTCCTGAAATAGAACCTGCCTACTCTTCTTCCTTAATTAATGACATCGCCATCCACCTGATTACTCCGCAAAAAACTCTGACTCATTCCGGCCCCTTTTCCTCTCTCTCCCCATATCCAATCAGTCATTCGATCCTGTTTGTAAAATGTCCTAAATATCCCTTAAAAACGTACTTCCTCCCCATCCTCACTGCCTCTGCCTTGGTGTGGGCTTTTGTCATCATGCTTCATCTGGATGGTTACAACAGTCTCCAAATTGCTCTCATATCACTCTGTCCCAAAGCTGCCTTGATGATGTTTCTAAATACAGTAGAAATCATAATAGATAATGCTTACTTTTAGCTTTGTAGTCAACAAATGCTTTTGTGTACATTGTGTCATATTCAAATCTCACAACATTCCAGCAAGAAGACATTGCTATTATTCTCAATTAAGAACGGGAAACTGAGGCCTAAGAAAATTACCTTGAACAAGGAATCTCACAAAGTCGTCAAGTTGAGATCTGAGCCCAGATTGAAAGACTCTGAAGTTTGGGCTCACGACATTAAGCCATACTATCAAACCTGCATTACCACCGCCTAAAAGAGAAAGTCCAGAACTGAGAAAGCCTCTTTAGAAACGTGCCCCACGGAGCTTATTTAGTAGTTAACAATAGAGTGCAGGAGTTAGAATTCATTCTAGTGTGAAACTTTGGGTAAGTTACATAAACTCTCTAATCTGCAAAGTTTCTCAGTTTCTTAATCTGCAGAGTAAGCCTAATAATAGAGTGTATCCCACAAGGTTGTTGTGGGGCTTAGATAAGATTGTACATGTGAAGCCCTTCACACTTTGCTTGTCCCAAAGAAAGTGCTCAATGAATGCTGTTGTTGGTACTGATTTAGCAGCCTCTGTCCTGTACCATTTCCTTTCCATCTTCCACTCCTCAAGCAGACCAGACCACATTTTCTGTTGCTTCCTCTCTGAAGCCTCAGAAATCCCAGCTGATGGCTTCTCCCATCACTCTGTACACACTGCTATAGTTAGATGCTTGGTTGCATAACACAGCCTTTAAGGCCAGCAGTGGAGCGTCCCCTGGGGCTGGTCAACTGGCCCTGGAGAAAGTCCCCCCCACAACAGAATGCTCTTCCCACACACTCTCCCTGGTCTCCTGCTTCAGGCCTCTCATCTCCTTGACCTGCCTCTCCCCGACCCCAGCCACTTCTGACTTCAGATACGCTCAGGCCTCTCATCTCCTTGACCCGCCTCTCCCCGACCCCAGCCACTTCTGACTTCAGATACGCCCCCCAGGCCTGCCCTTGCTTCCCCACGAGCCCAGCTGCCAGGCTCCAGCACAGGGACAGTTGTACGACCTCGGCTCTGTGCCAGCGCTGTGTTCCTGGGCTGGGCTTTGGCATCTCATCCACGCTCTCTCTGGCATCTGACCTCAGTATGTCCTGTTCTAGCTTTTCTGGAGCTGACAACTCCCAGGGTGTGTTAGTCCATTTTGCGTTGCTATAAATGAAATACCTGAGACTGGGTAATTTGTAAAGAAAAGAGCTTTATTTGGCTTACGGTTCTGCAGATTGTGCAGGAAGCATGGCACCAGCGTCTACTTCTGGTGAGGGTTTCTGGGAGCTTCCAGTCAAGGCTGAAGTGGGAGAAAGCTAGGAAACTTACATACACTGCTGGTGGGAATGTAAACTAGTGCATCCTCTACAGAAACAGTATGGAGCTTTCTCAAAGAACTAAAAATATAGCCACCATATGATCCGGCAATCCCATTTATGGATATCTACCCAAAAGAAAAGAAAGCATTATATCAACAACTTCATGTTTATTGCAACACTATTCACAATAGCAAAGATATGGAATCAACCTAAGTATCCATCAGTGGAGGACTGGATAAAGAAATGTGGTATGTACATACAATGGAATACTGTTTGGCTGTAGAAAAAAAAGGATGAAATCATGTCTTTTGCAGCAACATGAATGGAAGCGGAGGCCATTATTATCTTAAGTGAAACAACCCAGACACAGAAGGACAAACACCGCATGTTCTCACTTATAAGTGGGAGTTAAATAATGTGTACACATGTACATAGAATGTGGAATAATAGACATTGGAGGCTGAGAAGGGTGGGAGGTTGGGAGGGGGATGAGGAATGAGAAATTACTTAAAGGATATAATGCACATTATTTGGGTAATTGTTACTCTAGAAGCCCAGACTTCACCAATATGCAATAAATCCATGTAACAAAACTACACTAATACTCCATAAATTTGTACAAATAAAAAGGAATTTAAAAAGTAACAATTTATAATATGGTTAGATTCTTTGTCGCATTGTGTATTGGTGTTGAGGTATTCCACATCCTGAATAATTTAATTTAATTTAAATAGAGTCGGATTCACTCTTTTGGCTTTAAAATTCTGTGTGTGTTGGCAGTTGCACAATAGCAGGTATCCACTATCGAAGTATCATATGGAATGCTTCAAACCTGCACCCCATGCGACTGCTGTCTTAATCATTTTTGTAATTTCGGGGAAAAAACATTCTCTGGTAATTACTGTCGACAAAGCAAGCACTGAAGACAAAGCTGAGCACCACTTAAAGAAATTATTTAGGAAAGGTGTACTTTAGTCATGAATAAAAAGGAAGGGACACTTGAAAGGAGCAACAGTTGTGGTATATAACCAATATCTTTTCGAAATGCATGAGTTATACTCCAGTTTTCTATCTCTAGGTCATTTCAATCCTAAAATTTTCTAAGGCATTATGCACAATGGGATTAACAATGAGTCTGAAATCAGAGACGGTATAAATTTGAATCTTTGCCATATTTATTGACCAAGTCCTTTAGAATATTCAATTCTCGTCTTACTGGTAATTGGAGATAATAATAATAATTGCTAACACTTATAGATTATTTACTCCCTGCTAAAAGCTTTAGTCTCCATTTAATTTTTAAAACACAACAAAAAATAAGACATTAATTACTATTATTGTTCTCCATTTACAGAGTAGAAAATTTTGCTTTAGAAAGACAAAGTAATGTGTCAAAAGTAAATTGAAGACAAGTGCTTGGGCAGAAATTTAAATCTGGGTGTTCTAATTTAAGAACCCTCACTCTTAAACAGTTTATTATAAAAAGTAAGTAAAGCTGTTTGTGAGGAAATACTTTATAAATTGCAAAAATCTGCCTAAATGATAATTATTAATTTTTTTGTTTCTTTTCTGTGATCTCATGTCCTTTCAGGATATAAGTATATCGATATTTATGCCATCGATTTCTGTTAATGAAATGCATAACAAAGGGGCTTTGAGAAATCTTCCCAAAAAGGAACATTTTGTGTGTATGTGTGTGCATGTCTGTACAATTAATCTAGAGTTTCTCAAAATTATTTAATAATGGAAGTCTTTTTTTCCGAAACATTCATTTCTATACCAAAGCATTAGTGTTCTGCAGAATGCAAAAGCTGACTCAAGCATTTCCCATGTTATTAAAAACTGTCATAAATATTGTTTTTAACTGATATATACCTTTCCACAAAATGGATATAACAAGTTTCTCACAGTCATACTCCTTTACTGGAATAGAATTCATTCCTCAGTTTAGCTTGTATAAGTAATGCTAAGATACACATCTTTGAACAGTTTTCTTCCATCTGGGGAATAAATTCTTATAATAGTTTTTCAGCTTAAAGTCAAACTGATTTTTAACAGTAGATGAGAGTACTCATTGCACTGTGTCCTTACTTGCCAAGGCTAATAAACCTCAGTCAAAAACAAACACAAGATTTTTCTTACTTGATAGCCCTCAAAAATATGAATTTGCATTTTTTCATTTCAGTTTTCTTGTTATAGATGAAACTGAAATTTTTCAGTTTTATCTATTTGCATTTCCTTTTATGTAGTCAGCCTTTTTTCTATGTTTATTGAGATTGCAGTTTTCTCATTTATTTATATGAACTTTATATATATTAATACATTTAGCATCTTTCAGTCATGTATATCTGTATTTATTGATTTGTAAAACATTCCTTGTCTATTAATTTTTTAAACCAGCAAATAATAATTGTGTATATTTGTGGGATGAAATGTGATTTTTTAGTCTATGCATGCAGTACAGGAAGATTCAATCAAATAATCAAAGTAGTCATCACCTTACCAATTTATCATTTTTGGGGTAATGTTAAAAATATATTCTTTAACAATTTTGAATATACAATAAAAATTATTAACTATGATCATTATGCAGTAATATAGATCACAAAAACATATTCATGTAGTCTAACTGAAATTTTGCACCCTTTGATTAACATCTTTTCTTTCCCCATTTCTTCCCCACCCTTACCCTCTAGCCACTGGTAACCGCTTTTATACTCTCTGTTTCTATGAGATCAAGTTTTTTCTACTCCGTATATAAGTGAGATCATGCAGTCTTTCTCTTTCTATGTCTAGTTTATTTTACTTAGCATAATGTCCTCCAGTTCCATCCACTTTGCCATGAATGACAGAATTTCCTTCATTTTTAAGGCAGTATAATCTTCCATTGTATATATATATATACATATATCACATTTTCTTTATCCATTCATTTGTTAATGGACACAGGTTACTTCCATATCTTGGCTATTGTGAATGATGCTAAAATGAATATGGAAGTACAGATATCTCTTCAAAATATCAACTTCAATTCCTTTGGATAAGGCACTTCACAGCCTCCTTATTCATAGGAACAGTAAACAGCACTTCAGCACTACACATTTTAAATGATGAAATCACCAAAAAAAAAAAACCACAAAAATGCAAAAAACGTGGTATCAAATAGACCACAAAAGATCACTTGTTTACAATACGTGAGCCAAAACAGAAAGGAAGAGCATCACCTCAATTCAACCTCAGCAAGGAATGTGATGTGGTGTGACTCAAACTTTTTTGCCACTCTATGCATGTCTGCAAATGACCCAAAAAACATGGCAAATATTGATTTGGGGGTTACAAATGAATTTTTGTTAGTGAATTTGCAAATGCAGAATCCATGAATGATGAAAATCAACTCTATTCACTTCTTATCCAGCCACTTCATTGAATATTCTCATTGATTAATTATTGACGTTTTCCAATTGATTCTTCAATTTTCTATGTATCTAATCATATATTGTAGAAATAATGATGATCTTGCCTCATCATTCCCATTGATATTTGCAATGATGTCTCAGTCCCTTATCAAAGAGACTAAATTTCATGTACTATTATTTTAATCTTGTCAATTACTTTTCATAACTTCACTCTGTCATCTTTTTTGATTAATTCAAAAAAGGCCTCATTGTGTTTCTCTCAGTTATTGACTTATTTTCCATGAAATAATCTTAATATGATCAGTATATTTTACTTTTCCTTTTACTCAATGTAGTATTCTCTGGAGGAGATGGACAGATATCATTGTTCCAAGGCTTGTTCAGTTTTGTGCATTACTTGATAAGACTTCCATATTTAGCTTCCATGCTCAGGCAGAGATCTTAGAAACTATAATCCCCAAAAAAGTGTAATATAACATCGTCAGCATTGATGATTTAAAGTAAAATATACTTGTAAAGAAGTTACCTGCACAACTGTACTGGGGATAGCTGACAATCTGAGACAGAACTGCCATAATATTAACAGGATGATGTTCATTAATTGTGGCAAATGTTACTGAAACCGATGAATGTGTTCAATCCAGTCTGTCAGATGCAGGTTCCTTTTCCCCAAATGTCTGCCATTTACATTTTCATCATAGTTACCTGTCTTTTCCTTGATTGCCTTTGCCCATTACCCTCATGGCTAAGTCCAAGGCTTCATTCACAACGAATTAAGGAACTCCAAAGCTTTTTCTTTCATTTTCAATAAACTGTGAAAAATAGCTCCATTTTGTTGCTTTCTTAAATTGGAAAATTCTCAGTGGAAACTATTACACTTCTTAAAGTAAGATTAAAATAATTGAGAAATAACTGTTTTCAATAATTAGTGTATGAGGTATAAAACCTTGATGATTAGGAATAAGTGATATGCAATGGAGAGAAAGATTTGGATATCTTGTTTAGTTTTTAAAATATACAAAAGGTGTCATTTTATATCTCTGAATTTTGCTGCAACATTTCTTGAAGATGCATATTTTTATATGAATTCTGCATGAGGGATAGCAAGAATCTTGTGAAAGTTTAGGTGATTTACTTAGCATGCCCCTCTAAATTAAGGCTGTCCCTTTGTCTGGAATCGAGAGATTGGACTCATTGTCTTTACAGGATACTTTCTCATACTTCTATTCAGAGATCATTCAAGCAAAAAGAATGCCAAATAACTTTGGAATTCATATTAACTCTGCTAATGTGCAGGGGAAAATGAATGATAAGCCCTTGATGCAAATCAGGTAGTTCTGAATTCAATAGTCTTTTTCATTGAATCAAATACAGTTATACAAAAAAAAATTACATATATAATAGCTATAGTTAATTATCCAAGCCATATCATGTGTCTGAATGAAGTCAGTAGGAGAGGTTAGAAGGATGATAATGTTTATGGTTTAAGTTTTTAGTTCAAGGACTATGCAGTTCTCAAGTCATTAATTGGATACTATTATTTAATATGTAACTTTCTTCCAGGAAGCAAATACACACACAGATACACACACACACACTCACACAGAATTATCTAGCATCATCAATCTAAAAATATTTTTCTTATCTCTATTCCAGGATATTTGATTCTTTTTCTACAAATTGACTCTGAGATCATCTACTTCCATTTCTTTCTTCCTCAGCCTCCCCCAACTCACATAAGCTAGGAATGTGCTGCTCTTTCCATCATTACAACATTTCTGTGTTCTCTGCTGAAGCTTATGGGAGTATCCCCCAGGCTCAGTAGCTAGTCAGTAAACTCCCTTCTCATACTTTTTTACAAACCTCATTGTTACTTAATCAGGTAAATATCCCTCTGCTCCCTACAAACTGTTTTTTCAACAACCTTCCTGCCTTTGAATACAACAATACCACAATTAAAACATCTGCTCCTCACATGTTTGCAAATTCATAACTCTCATTTCTTCTCAAGTTTAGGTGCCAATTTATCATTTCCTATTATTCTTCCATTCTTGGCACTTTTCTGATTGACTTTTCCTTTAGCCAACACTTGATCAACATATTTGAATTCAATAAAAAACATTTCTATTTACTTTTATTATTATTTACAGCTGTAATAGCAGTCTTCAGTTATTTTAACTCTTTGTATTTCTGATTCAATTATATACTAACTTTTTTTAAGGAAAAGACCAGTTTTTGTTTTTGTTTTTCAATCTTTCATGGTTCTCATAACATATGTTATAAGTGCTACACATAAAATATTCCGCAAAAATGGCTACTGAATGAATGATGTGTTAAAATATTCAATAATGCATTTATAAATGTTCATTCTTTTTAAAATGGCATTTGAAATAGCAATCGTCAGTGTCATTTTAGGTGAGCATTTGGAAATGTGTGTCTCTTTAAGAAGATATATGTTAACATGTCCTTACTACCTGAAGTGATTTATAGATTCAATGCAATCCCCATCAAAATACCCACATCATATTTCACAGACCTAGAAAAAATAATTCTAGGCTTGGGTTGGAACCAGAAAAAAGTCTGAATAGCCAAGTTATCTTAAACAAAAGGAACACATTTGGAGGCATGACATTACCAGACTTTAAAGTATAATACAAGGCTATAGTAACCAAAACAGTGTGGTATTAGTACAAAAATAAAGGCATAGGCCAATGGAACAAAGATAGGGAACTCAAATGAAAAACAATCTACCTACAGCCATCTGATCTTTGACAAAGCAGAAAACAACATACACTGGGGAAAAGAAGCCCTATTCAATACATGGTGCTGGGAAAATTGGATAACCACATGTAGAAGAATGAGACAGGACCCCTACCACTCCCCATTCACAAAAATTAATTCGAGACAGACAAAAGACTTAAATGTAAGACATGAAACCATAAGAATTCTAGAGGAAAATGTAGGAACAACTCTTCTAGATATCAACCAAGACAAAGAATTTATGAAAAAAACACCAATGGCAATCACAGCAACAAAAATAAGTAAATGGGATTTGATTAAACTGAAAAGCTTCTGGAAAGCTAAGGAAACAATCAACAGAGCAAACAAACAACCTACAGAATGGCAGAAAATATTTACAAGCCATACATCCAATAAAGGAAATAACCAGAATCTACAAAGAACTCAAGCAAATCAGCAAGAAGAAAACAAACGATTCCATTAAAGAGTGGGAAAAAGACATGAGCAAAAGCATCCCAAAAGAAGATAGACAAATGGCCAATAAACATGAAAAAATACTCAACATCACTAGTCATCAGGGAAGTACAAATGAAAATGACAATTTTCATCTTTAATTTCATCTCAATTATCGCCTTACCCCTGTTAGAATGGCTTTTATTAAAAAGTCCAAAAACAATAGATGGCAGCATAGACACAGAGAGAAAGGAACCCTTCTACATTGTTGGTGGGACTGTAAATTAACACAACCTCTATGGAAAACAGTATGGAGATTTCTCAGAGAACTAAAAGTAGACCTAGCATTCAATCCAACTATTCCACTACTGGGTGTATACACAAAGAAAAAGAAATCCTTTCTGTCAAAAATACACCTGCACTTGAATGTTTATGGCAGCACAATTCACAATTGCGAAGATGTGGAATCAACCCAAGTGTCCATGAATTCATGAGTGGATTAATAAAATGCGTAAAAATATATATATATACATATATATATGTGTGTGTGTGTGTGTGTGTGTGTGTGTATAAAAAATACACACATACCATGGAGTACTACTCAGCCATAAAAAGGATGGATTAATGCCATTTGCAACAATTTTGATGGAACTGGAGGCCATTCTCCTAAGTGAAATATCTAAAGAATGGGAAAACAAACACCACATATATTCGTTATTAAACTGGAGCTAACTGATGAGCATATACATGCACAGAGGGAAGTAAAACTCAGTGGAAATCAAGCAGAGGGAAGAGGGAACTGGGGAGGGGCAAAAACCTATCTAATGGGTACAATGTATGCTATTTGGGAGATGGGTACACCTATATCCGTGACTCAAGTATTATAAAAGCAATCTATGTAACCAAAAATATTTGTATTCCCTTAATATTTTGAAGTAAAAACAAAAAAGATATAATACAACCTAAGTGTCCTTCAATACATGAGTGGATTAATAAAAGGTGGTATATGTATATCATGGAGTTCTACTCAGCCACAAAAAACAATGGTGATGTAGCACCCCTTGCATTATCCTGGATAGAGCTGGAACCCATTCTACTAAGTGAAGTATCACAAGAATGGAAAAACAAGCACCATATGTACTCATCATCAAATTGGTATTAACTGGTTAACACTTAAGTACACATATAATAATAACATTCATTGGATGTTGGACAAATGGGAGGGGGGAGGAAGGGATGGGTATATATACACCTAATGGATGTGGTGGGGATGGACATGCTTGAAGTTCTGACTCGAGTGGGCAAAGACAATATATGTAACCTAAACATTTGTACCCCTGTAATATGCTGAAATAAAAATAAATTTAAAAAAAGAAAAAGATATATATGTAGGTATACTTAATTTAATATCATATTATAATTAACTTTAGTAATATTCCAACCACATTTGCATCTGAAATACAATTATGTCAAGAAGATAAATAATAATTGACCGTTTTTACTATTAGAGTAAGACTAAAGATAATTGAGCAACTATTTATAGCTTAAATTATATGATCTGTTTTTTTCTTCTATTTAATCTTTAAATGATTTTTTTATTAACAAATTTATTAAGTCAATAAACATTAATTGAGAGATTACTTAAGCCCTCTCATTCCCAGTTTCCTTATAAGATGTGTTAGGCAATGATGGTTACACATGAGTAAAACAAAGTTCTCCTCACAAGGTGTTCATTATCCAGTGAAGAAATAGAGGTTGGGAGGAAATATGCATATTTTCTGTTCTATGAATTTCATTTCTTGGTATTTATCTTAAGGAAATAATGCCAGATTCCTGCAAATATTTTCATTTCATAGCTGCAAATATATTCATTTAAACTTTGAATGTTAATCAGAATAGTAATCTTGCCTATTCACAGTAGTAACTAAGGGTTAACTGAGCAATAAATTGTAGAATGAAAGGTGCTTCTTAGATTTAATGTCTTTCCTTACATTCATTCTAAAAGACATTAAACATTCTGATCAAACCTAGTATCTTCAATTTCCAGACTCATACCCACGTAATACATGCAATTTGCTCCAAACCACACAAAAGCCCGTTTCATACTCACCAAACCTGCTAGCCTAATGCCTAGGTTTGGAAGTACATCTTTGAACATCTCTTTCTGCTTTTCACTTCCTCATTTGATTAAAAAAATCTTACATCCCAAATACCATGCCTGATGTAAGTAATAAAATTAAATTAAATTAAAATGTCCTCTGTCATTGTCAGACATTATTCAAAACACATTACCATTACTCATGTCCAGTTACCAATATACACTGTTGTAGCTGAATCCTATTTATGTACTCTGAAGACTTAAATCTTCATTTCAGATTAAATTGTTCACAAAATAACAGAAGAGTAATGTATATATTTAATATCCACTACCAAACCAATTTATTTGTACCACATTTTATGTTATCTTGTTGGTGTTTAATTCAGTATCATTATTGCACTAGTATAATGTCTTATGCTTTCAGTGATACACCACAGTGAATGCCAAAGACATTTATTAGATAGCCTGTCTTTTCAAAATGGAAAAGTAGAGGCCCTGTGATTAAAAGGTTTGTTACGTAGTGTACAAGAACAATGGCTTATGCATTATGTGGACATAATGAGAATATACAGAGAAAATTTCAGGTTTACGGTAGGGAGAGTTATTCTCAGCCAAGGCTTAACCGAGTCTATAGTATACTCTTTGCTAGCTTAACATGGTTACTTTTCATAACCTAGGGCAGAATATTCTGAAATTCTATTCATCTTTGATGAACTGTGTCCTGCTTTAATTTCATAATTCAAAGGATATGTTTAGCTACTTAAAGCAAAAAGAAAAGAAAATCAAAAAGGAAACAAAAAAATTGATCAATTTTAATAAGAAATATTTAAATTCTGAAAAGCCAAAAAAATCAATTTATATAAATGAACAATTAAATCAATAGGCAATTTTAACTTTTTTAAATATAGAAAATAAAATATATTTAAAATACTCAAGTTCATTAGCAATCAGAAAAATGCAAGTCAAAACAAGAACATGAAACATGGAAGTGGAAATCTAAAAATAATTTAGTATAAGAGTACAGAAAATCAGGGTCTTTCAATGACTAGAAGGAGCATACATTATTATAAACCTTCTGAAAAGCAATTTAGCAACATTCAATAACAGAATTAAAAATATACAAACTTTCTGACCTCTAAGTTTTATTTATAGTAATTTATCTTCAGGAAATAATCATCATAGCTGTGTAAATATAGTTAGTTTCAAAGATGCTTATGATGGTGTTATTTGTAATAATGAAAAATGCCCAAAGATAGTTAAACGGTTTAATCAGCAATTTAAATTTGTACAATGCCATGTAGGCCTTAAAAATGTAGGAGATAATGCATTGACTTGAAAATCTTCAGGATATATTATTAAGGGAAAAATATACATTTTAGAGCTCCGACACTAAAGAGCTTCAAAGTTGTCACTCTCATCTTTACAACATGAAAAAGCTAAATTAACTGAAAAATAATTACATTTCCTGGACTCATTGGAGAACTGTGGTCACAGGACAAATCTCCATTTGGAGCTTTGGGTGCATTTAGAGAGATGCAGCAACTGAGAACTTGAATAGAAGTTAATGGAGCCATAAATGATAAGAATACTTAAACTGTAATTTTAATAAATTACTGGAGGTTTAGTGTAGAATAACTTGAGGATGAGAAACTCCTAGGGCTAGCATTTGAGGAGAGACACATCACACTTTTATTCCTAGATATCCTTCTAGGAATTCTACTAGGTTCTCACAGTCAAGATATGAGAAAGATCTCTTGGTTCTGGGAAAATAACCACTGCTAAAGAGGCCCGGAGCCTTCTTCACAATGAATGCCTATTCTTCATAGATAATAAAGGACTTTGCCAAAACTTAATTCTGAAACTTTATCTCAGCAGGCAGAGGAAATTCCTCCCCACTCCAGAACCCTCAAGCCTTCCAACCTCACTTAAGAGGGGAACAAACCCATAGTCAAAAGGGGTCAGAGATTCAAGGAAACAGATTGAGAACATTGCAGCTGGGAAGGAAGTAGGGCCATGTGGCGGAGCGGGCAAAAGCTATAAAACTGGACTTGTGAAAATCACAGTTCTAAAATATCAGTCAGCTAAAAGACTAAAATTTAATCAGAAAATTACAGGATACTACCCCACCCCCACACCTTACCCCCACGCCAAGAGGGCTCCAGGATAATAACAGTGTATTACAACTGAGGGAGTTGCAAGACAGACTCTCTCTGAATAGGAGTACTAGGGAAGCCCAAAGTCAAGAGAGGAGACAAAAACAAGGCCAATAGAGGAATTTTAAGCCTATAATACCTATAGCTACACCAAATGTGAAACACAGCCCTACTTCTGGCCAGATTAACATAAATCCTCATACTAAATGCCTCTTATCACATTTCTTATTACCCAAAACAATGTGTTCAGCTTTCAACAACAACAAAAAAATTACAAGGTATGACAAAAGGCAAGAGGTAATACTCTAAGGAGAAAACACAATTATCAGAACTAGATGCAGATAAAACACACATGTTGAAATAATCAGAGAACTTAAAATAACTGGTATGCTAAGGGTTCTCATGGAAAAACTACATAATGAGAAGAAAAAGATGGATTATGTCAGTAGATGGATGGACTCTCTAAGAAAGAATCAATAGGAAATGCAAAAATCAAAACACAGTAACAGGAATGAATAATGCTCTCAACTGGCTTATCAGTACACTGGACATGGTCATGGAAGGAATCAGAAAGACAGGTCAATAGAAACTTCTCAAACTGAAATACAAATGGGAAAAAAGAATTAAAAATACATATTTTAGACCCACTATTATAGTGTGATTATGGATTTGTATGTGTTAATGAGTTAATAAAAGTTATTTCTAAATCATCAAGGGAATTATTGGTAAATTTTACTATCTTCTTTATGCTTATCAGTAACTTCTTCAAGGAACACATATCCCTTTTGCAATAACAAATAATTAAATAGGTAGAATTTTATTACCATTCTTCACTAGCAATTTAATTAAATGTTATGTATTTAATATTATTTTGGTAAAAGGTACTAATTTGGCAAAGAAGCTGGGTGTATGGACACACAGGCACACACACTGACATGTACAAGAAGTTTTGTTTGGGGAAGAGAGGGAGAAAGGTTGTGTGGAGGAGGGGCAAGGAGAGAAAAGAAATAGGAAGCAGATGGAGCATTTGATCCTCCTATGGCCTCTTGGACTGGGTTTGAGTTCCTATGAGTAAGGAATAAGAGGTGAGAAGATGTTGAAACTATTCACTTTATGCAACTATACATAGGCACAGATATTTTAGAGACTTATATTACAAAACGTGGCATGAGTTGGAGAAGAGGCCTCTCAGTCATAGATCATAACCCAGCTTTGGCTAAGAATTGGAAACTTGACAAGCACGTGGAAACTGCATCCCCTCACAGGAAGTGTCAAGGCTATTTCAAGTTCCATTTGCCACAGGTGGGAATATGTGTCACATGGAACAGTGGAAGAATAACAGGTTTGCCGTGAAGCTTCACCGGTAAGCACATCAGCTCCATAGTCAGCCTGCCAGGGCTCTAAACTTGGTTTTGCCACTAATGGCTATGAAATCCTGAGCTACACCATGGTTCAGATTCCTCAGCTGTTAAATGAGGGAGCTAATAGTATCCATGGTATGTGATTGTTGCTAGGATATAAACTAAAATAGCCCATAGCAAGCATATATCATAATGCCTCACAAATGATACGTACTCAATAAATAACTGTCCATAGTGACTCTAGCTGACAAAATAGCCTTACATGCATAACTGGCAGCCCTTTCATTGCATCATATAGTAGCTGAGGAATACTTAGAAGTGAGGCTGAGCTCCTGCCTTCTTGCAGTCGCCTACTGACAAGTCAGTAGGCATCTGGGTTACCTTTAAAAAGGGGAAAGAAATCATTAACCAAAAAGAACTTAAGGTTGAACAATTTAAGAAACTGGTACAAGTGTTCAGTACCAGACTATTATGACATTCCAATGCATTCACTTCTCCTTCCCCTTAATGTTTATTCACCAAAATGGAAAAAAAAGGAAGAATGAGGATTTGCTCTGAATTTGGGTGATAGAAGAAGAAAGAGCACCAAGATGATAGGAAATGTAGGTTCTAGCCTCCATTCTGCAGTCATTCTGGGGGCAAGTTATTTTACATCTCTGAGTCTCATTTACTTTAGCTGAAAACTAAAGATATTGGAATATTTATTTTTCTATAATGGAAAGTGTTGTACTGTGAACACCTCTGGCCCAGCTATCTGAAAGGGGCAGATCTGAATCCCAGCTTTTTACTTTCAGGTTGTGTGATCCTGAGGAGGTCACTTCACATCTTGGTCATTTCACTCTATAAACCCACATCATTTCTCTAACCATTCACTGTCATAATACTGAGGAATGGATGAAATATGTTGTTTAGCTTATTTGTTCACATGACACATTAAGACAAATCAAAATGTGGTATAAATGGAGATAAACAGTCAGCAGATTTTTGTCTCTGATTTGACTGAATTTCCCACATTGTATAAAACAATCTTAACTCATTTTTTTTTGCTCCTATATTATAGATGAAAGAGCTTTTGAGTTGAACGTGACCCTTGGAATTATCTGTCAACATAGCTGTTTTATACTAGAAAAATAACCTAAGGAAATACAGTCAAGAAGTTGGGAGAATTATATTCTTTTTTATCTCAGCTCTGCCAAAAATGATTAAATTCATCTTTTCAAGACCCATCTCTATTTAATATAAATTAGTTCTTCCAAAGAACTAAGCTACTGATTTGAAATAGATGCCCACGATTTTGATTGATGGCCTAGAAAAATGTTCACATCTCATATATTCTTTATTCTTATAGCTCAGATGAAGTCTTACTCATTTCCAAGTACCTTAGTATGTCAATATTCTCCTTTGTCTAGAGCCAAAAATGCAGAAATAAATAAGTTTACTTCTATTACAAGATAGAGTCAGTAAGATAAGTATTCTCACAAAATATAGTACTGACATGAAAATGTAAAAATTTTTTTAAAAGTTGCTTTTCAATAAGAAATTACATGCCATCCTAACAGAGACTTCCTGAACGAGGCAGCCTACTGTCAAAACACTTCAACTAGCACAAAACTCTCAACCTGTCTTTCCCATCTTCACTGAAGTCAAGAATTTTCTATAGCTGAAGATCAAATGATCAGGACTACCCTTTGATAAATATAAAATGTGATAGAAGTTTTTACAAAACATACCATATTTTATCTGAGAACTGTTGCTAAGATAGCAAAGTTAGTTTAAGTACCCCAAATGTGGTGAGTCTCTGCTGAGTGTGAAAATTACCTACATTTTTAAAATGATAAAACTATGGCATTTCTGATGACTTATCTTTCTTTAAAAAGCACATCCTCCAAATTCTGTTTATGTAGCCTCAATTCCCCAGTCTTTACTCATCTGTCTCACAATTCTCTTATTTATTCTCTTTCTACAGTGGGAACAGCAGGCCTACATTTCTGACTGTGTAGGAATTGAAGGCCCACACCAAGCTATGTGACATGCTTGAATGACAAAATAATGGAATGATCCTAGGGACTCAGATGTCATGGCAGAGGTATTTATTGCTTAGCAACCCAGACCAATGTCAAGAGTTTTACCAAATGCAGATGGTGAGTAGGACTATTGAAAATCAAAACTGCTTTGCTGTAATTCTTTTAAATTGTTTCAACAAAAAAATATTAATTAATTTGCCCATTTATTTGTTTGATTGATTGATATAACAGCTTCCTGGCCAAGCACTACAGTGGCAATTACAGTTAGCTAGTCACACTAAAGGTCTATAGAAATATAAAGCTTGGGAGAAATGAATCCCCACAACTTCTCCTGGATAATAATTATCTGCTTTTCTGAACTGACATGTAAGTGCATTTCTCTCATCATAGTTTCTACTCAGAGAAGAAAGTGACAACTGATGGCATAGTTTCTGAAAGCACACTAAAAGTAATGATATATTACTTAAAAACTGATATTAATCAACAGCATACATCCAGTCCAGACATCGTATTTACAATTCTGTGCTTGGGGCCTTTGTTTGTAGAAACGTGAGTAACTGTATTCACATTAGTGGTAAGTAGCGTTTCAGAGCCTCTTAAATGAATTTCAAATATGCTATAGGGGGCCAAATATAAATTATCAAGCACGTCTTTAAATCAGAAGTGTGTAACCAGCTTGTGTCACAATAAAAACCACATCTGCTGGTATAGGGAGTTACCACTGTAATGCCATATTTTATCAGTTTTCATATAGTTTTAACCAACCATAAAAGCTCAATAGAGGAGCTCATTGTTGATATTCAGAATATAACACCTAAAGTGAAAGAGTCCAGTGTGAGGGTGATATCCCTTTTCCAGTCATAAATGTGGGCGTGTTGTTCCTAGCTAATAGTATGTCAATATGAGAAAAACAATAGACAACTTTGTGAGTAATCATTCATATGCTGTAGGCCAGCACTAAAAAGAGACATTTTATCCCACAACTAGCTGGATCCCAATGAACCAGACTGCTCAATTAACCAATATGAGTTTTTTTGTTTTTTGTTTTAATTAGACACAATACACTTAAAGAAAGAAGCAAATGAAAATAAAAAAGACCAGGTTTTTAGGCTTCTTCCTTCCCTCCCTCCCTCCCTCCCTTCCTTCCTTCCTTCCTTCCTTCCTTCCTTCCTTCCTCCCTTTTCTTTTTCTTTTCTTTTTTCTTTTCCTTTTTATAAATGTTGTCTAATTTAATTCAATTTCCAATTACTTCTTGAGTCACTTTCAGTAGTTTGGCTGTCTTTCTAGGAATTTGTTCATCTAATTTGTTTGTCAAGTTATCTAATTTGTTGTCATACAGTTTTACAGGATTTCATTATAGTCTTTTTTTTATTTCAGTAAAGTCATCAGTAACATTTCCGGTTTCATTCCTGATTTCACTAATTTGAGTTCTCTCTCTCTTTCAATCATTCTCATTCTCATTCTAATTCTCTATCTTTTTCTTGGTCACTCTACCTGAAGGTTAATCAAATTTTATTGAACTTTTTAAAGAATCAGATTTTTTTTTATTTTATCTATTGTTTTTATGTTTATTTCATTTATTCCCACTATAGTCCTCATTTTTTGATCTTTCTGTTTTAGATTTAGTTTTCTCTTGTTTTTCTAGTGTTTAAAGGTGGAAGTTTAGTTTGCTGAATTGACATCTTTATTTTGATTTGAGCATTCATAGCTACAAATTTCCCTATAAGCATTATTTTTTGTCTACTTTCTGTAAGTCTTGGATTTTTATCCATTATGCTAATCTCTCCCTTTTAGTTGGAGTACTTAATCCATTTACACTTAATGTAATTACTAATAAGACAAGATTTATGTCTACCATTTTGCTATTTATTTCTATATATCTTATATGTTTTTTGTTCCTCTATTATTCCATTACTATCTTCTTTTTTGTTAAATGAGTATTTTCTAGTACAATTTTAATTCCATTGTCATTTCTTGAACTATATTTTGATTAGTTACTTTCTTAGTGATTGCTTTTGGGATTGCAATTAACATCTTAACTTAAAAATTTAGTTCAGATTAATATCAACTTAATCATAGTAACATACAAAAAAGTTTGCTTCAATGCAGCTTCATTCCCCCCTTTGTGCATATAGTGTCACATAAAGTATATTTTTATATATTGTATTACTAGCAACAAAGATTTATAATTACTGTTTTATGTAGTGTATTTTAAATTAGTTAGAGGTGAAAAGTTACAAACAAAAATGCATTTATACTCCTTTGTTTTGTTTTGTTTTTTAATATACCTATGTAGTTACTATTTCTCATGCTTTTTATTTTCATCATTTGGATTTGAGTTACTATCTAGTATTCTTTCATTTGATCTTGAAGGACTCCCTTTATGATTTCTTATAGGGCAGATCTGCTAGCAATGAATTCTCTCAGTTTTGCTTACGTATGAATGTCTCAATTTCTCCTTCACTCTGGAAGTACGGAATTCTTGATTAACAGTCTTTTTCTTTCAGTAATTTGAATATATCCTCAAATTGTCTACTGGCTTCCATTGTTTTTGGTGAGAAATCAAGAGTTAATTTTATTAGGGATCCCTTGCACCCAATGAGTTATTTCTCTCTTGCTGCTTTCAAGATTCTCAAAGACTGAAGTATGGGCTTTTGAGTTTTATTACAACATATCTACCTATGAGTTTTCCCATCTTGGAGTTTGTTAAGCTTCTTGGATGTGTCAAATAATTTTTTTTCATTAAAGTTAAGAAATTATTGGCCATGATTCCTTCAAATATTCTTTCTTGCTCCCTTATCTCTCTCTTCTCTCCAGCTAGGAATAGTAGTACATTTTGATATGTTTGATGATGTCTCATAGGTTCTTAAGGCTCTGCTTTACTTCATTCTTTTGTCTTTCTGCTTCTACAATTGATATACCTACAATTAATTTACCTACAAGTTTGCTGATTATTTTGCTGCCTGCTCAGATCCGCCGTTGAGCCCCACTAGGAAATTTTCATTTCAATTATAATATTTTTCAAGTCCAGACTTTATATTTTGTTCTTTAAAAAAATAATTTCTATCTCTTTATAAATATTCTATATTTAATGAGACATCATTATCAAAGTTGATTCTTTAGACATGCCCTCCTTTAGTTATTTGACCTTTTTTTAAAAAACATAACTGCTTTAAAGTCTTTGTCTAGGAAATTCAACATCTGGGCTTCCACAGGGACAGATTCTATTGACTTCTTTTTCTTCCATTATACAGGCTGTCATTCCACATTTGTTTGCCTATCTCATAAATTTTTGTTGAAATCTGGAAATTTTAAACAATATAATGTGGCAACTCAGGGAATCAGATTCTCCCTTGTTCCTAGGATTTGCTGTTACTGCTGTTTGGTGTTGCTTGTTATTGACTTTTCTGAATTAATTTTGTAAAGCCTGCATTCTTTGTCATGTCACTGAAAAGTTTCTGCTCAGTTCTCTTAGTAGTCAGCTAATAATTGAACAAGATTTTCTTAGATGCCAGGAAACAATAAGTCTCCCAATGTTTGCTGAGGAGCTGTGTGCACATTTTGGGGATGCCATCAACACTTAGCCAGATAGTTTATAACTTTATCTTAGCCTCTACTTTCTGCTTGGAAAAAGCCTCAAAGTTAGCCAGAGATAAAAGCTTAGGTCCTTTCAGGTATTTTCCTAGCATGTACACATCTCTGGACATGTGAACAGTCCTATACATACATGTTGCCTTCTAGATCCCCACAAAAATGTCAGGTCTTTCCAGAGCTCCCTAAGGACATATTATTTCCTGGATTTTCCTTTTGAGATTTTTGGTTAGCCTATTGTTTGCTCCAACTGTTAACTACCATGTCAGGCCATCAAATTATTTAACTATTGTCTCTAATTGTTTTTGACAGATGCTCTGGGGAAAAGGCTGTTCTTACTAGGTGAGCTCCAAATCAGGTCAAGTAAAAACAAGCTTCCAGCAAGAACCATCAGTTAGGCAAAATAATGACAGTTCTCTGGGAATGAGTCTTTGAAGGAACTCCAGTTCTATTGTGTCTTTCCAGTGGTTGCCAAACTGCTATTTTCACTGTGATTATGGGTCTGTTTGTTTCATAGAACTGGGCAGGAAGTTATGGAAATAAGTTAAAATGCCACAAAGCTTACTATTCTTACTGAAATTCAGCTGTTTTTACAGATTTTGACAAGGCTTTCATTAATTTCCAGAGTTCTGGAAAATATCTGACTTTTGTTGCCATTTTTTCTCATTTTTATGGAGAGGAGAATATTTGTAGGGCCTTACTATTTTTTCTGACATCTTTTTATTTAGTTTAGATCTGGTTTTTTATACTATTTTAATGAACAGCCTCAAACCACACAAACTTCAACTTACTCCATTGCTGGGATAGATTCTATTCTACAAGTGAACACTAACAATAATAATAATTATCACGATAGCTAATTTTTCTTGAGTTCTTGGTATGTACCATGCATAATTATAAATCTTTTAAATGTAGTGATTCTGTTATAACTGCAATTCAGTAGGTTAAGGTATGCTCAGTCTCCCTTTTTACAAATGTAGAAACCAAAATTCAAATAACTTGTCTATCAGTACAGAGTGAGTAGTATCAGGAACTGAAACCAAGAAAGCCTTTACTCTCAAGTGCATGTTCTTATGCATGCCACTCTAAAAGCTAAAATTTAAAGCTGGGTAAAAGTGTCAATAAAGTTCTTTGGCTTTCCTATGTAGAATGACTTTATTAAAGAGTAATACAAAGGGAGAGGAAACATTTGTTTTTGATTTTTTTTTCTGTTTTATTTCAGAATATTATGAAGGAACAAATGTTTTGGTTACATGGTTTGCTTTTGTACTGCTTGTGTCAAAGTTATAAGTGTGCTCATCACTCAGATAGTGTACATTGTACCTGTTAGATATGATTTCACCTATCCTCTCCTCTCCCCTCCCACCTGCTTGATTACCGTTGAGTTTTATTTCCATTTGTGCACGTGAGTGCTGATCAGTTAGTTCCAACTTATGAGGGAGTACATGTGTGTTTGCTTTTCCATTCTTGGGATACTTCACTTAGGAGAATCTTCTTCAGTTCCATCCATATTGTTGCAAAAGGTACAAAAGGTATTGATTCATTTTTTATGGCTGAGTAGTACTCCATGGTATACATATACCACATTTTATTAATCCACTCATGAATTGATGGGCACTTGGATTGATTCCACATCTTTGGGAGTGTGAATTGTGCTGCAATAAACATTCTAGTGTAAGTGTCTTTTTGATAAAATGACTTTTTTTTTCCTTTGGGTAAATACCCATTAGTGGGATTGCTGGATTTACAAGTTGGTTTAGACAGCTATCCTCAGCAATATCTATAAAAAATATTTCTAGAACTACTGTAAGAAAACAATGTCTGAATAGGACAGGTAGAGCAATGAGTTAGGGCATCCCTGGTTACTAAGATAGTGCGTAGCACCACTTTGTCTATGACTGCATTAGTATTTGAAAATAACTATAGAAGAAGGAAACTGCAACTCCTCATTTTGTATATTGCTAATTGTTTGCTCTCAGATTTTTAATTTTATTCTTCAGCCTCATTTGTTTATGTGGAGAGTTCCTATAGGTCACATCACTTCTGTTAAATTTTTTGGGTTTAAAATTAGTGATCCGTACCTTCCACTTGCCTGACAGAAATTTTATGTACTTGGAACACCCTATTACCCTTCTGTGGCCATTTTGATCTTTCATTTAAATTATGAAATATTTCAGACTCACTTGAAGTATTGATATCCTTTCAGTTTATATTAAAGCCTACCTTTGGCAGCCTTCTGTCATTAATTCTACCAAACTCTGATCTCCATCTCTTTTCATTCCGTCTCTTTTCAGCCCTTAGATTCTGGGTTAACTAAGCAGTAAGTGGTATTATTTCTATGTTGACTTCATAAGTAATATTAATCCTTTTATGTGAGTTGTCAGAAATCTATTTTGATTTCCTGATGCCTTCACATATGATTCCTTTAAAAAGAACATCCGTCTAACCACTGTTTATGCAGAAAATTACCCATTCTTTAAATTTCAATAGAGAAGTTGCTTCCTCTAAGGATACATTCTGACTTTCCAGCCTCTGTACATCACCAGATTTGTATGCCACTTTATAATTGCACTTATCACATTGTCTTGCAATTGTTTATTTACTTGTCATTTCTCAAACCAGACAAGAATTTCTCTGAGGAAAAGGATTGAGCTCCACTCAAAACATACACAAAGGATCTGATGAATATAAAGAGCCTGATAAATATTTTAGAATGAATAAAAAAATGAAATCAATTTGAAACTCATTCATTAAGAACACTGTGGTTATTGGTAAATCTTAGTCTGTAAAATGTCTGAATTATACAATATTTTATAAAACAGCAACTTTATTTATGAACAGTTTCTATTACTTTCAAATACAAAAATATTATAGAATAATTATCTAGTAATATCTGGGCAAATTAATTTCCAACAAATTACAATTTATCTATATCACAAACTATCAGATGATTAATGCAAAAGTCTTCTTATATACAAATAAAATTTGCTGATCCCTAATGGTAGATACAGAAAATAGATTTCCTAATTTCCTGGGCATGTGGCTTAAAGCTATTCATTTTACTTGCAATCCAAACTATAATGATTGGTGAGGAAGTAATTATTTAAAGTTTTTTCTTCAGGAATCGTTATTGATTTTCACAAAAAAAATTATATAAATAGAAAAGCTCCATATGAAATGAACTCTATTACATTTATTTTCCATTATTCCATATGTTCTAATGTTGTACTGTTTGATGGATATATTTATAAAATGAAAGAAAAGCAAAAGGTTAGATGTAAACACATTTTACTTCATAAAGGATTCTTAAAATTTATTGATGTCAGCTACAAATCTGTTTGAAGTATCCAGTTATTTAAAGAATCAATTCCAACAAGGGTTTAAAGAAAAAAAACTAGAAAACAAAAGCAATATGTGTATATTTCTACCTATTTCCACCATTAATTTGAGGATGGTCAGGTCACTGATGAAGTCATCCAAGTATCTGAAGAGCTTTAACCTAACAAGTAAAATTATGTTTTTCTGAAATAAAGTTCCATCGCATATGAAATTAATTTGCTCTTCTGGGGTGTCGGGATATTGCTATTCGAAGTACTGAGAGAAGAATGAACATTTGGCTGCATGAAAGTAATAATTCCACCTCATCTGGGTGAATATTTTATTTCACAAAACACTTTTTTTTTCACTAAATAAACAATTTGATTACTATGTTTTCTGCTTTACATATCTTTTTCAGTAGTGTAGTTATCAGCATAAGAAAAAATAGATGGTATTATCATATTCTATTTATATGTTCAAAATAACCCATCGGAATACCTCTGATCATATGTAGAAAAGAAATTTATACAAAATCCCCTATGAAAAGGGTAAAAGAGCTTAACTTTTTTTTCCCCTTGGGAACAGTGGAAGTTTAAGTAATATATTTTTGAAATTACATAACATTAGCCACCATTCAATCTGGCTTTTTTAGCACCTAGTCTGCTATGGGCATTTAGCACATTTTGTATTATTTATTTGTCTTCTGTCCATATTTATTACATCCTTATTGCATTTACATTTTAACCTATAACTATAATTAGAGTTTTTATATTTTTATATGTGCCTTCAAGCTGTTGGAATAGGCATATTTTAATGACGTTAATGAATAAGTAAAATGTGTTTCTTACTTTTGCTGCCTCAACTGATCTTATTTTCTGCAATTATGACTGTTTTTATTACTAATATTAATAATAATAATTGCTTTCTCCCCACTCCAAAAAAAGCAATAATAATGTGAATGCTATTTCATATTTTCAGAAATCCAGAAACACAGTTAAAATAAGTGAACAGTTCAAATATAATTTTGATTAACATTTCCTCAAAGTCTAAAAGCTCTTTGGAAATAAGGGTGAATTATATGTCAATTTAGAAACAATCATTGTTGGTTTTTTTTTTATCCTCCAGAATCTTTACATATAAGCCCAATCCTTCTCTTTGTTCTCTGTTATGAAGACATAGATCTTACCTTTACACAAAAGGAATATGGCAATGGTATCCCACCCTTCTCCATGGAATCTTTCCATTTACAACTTCATTATTTATTTGTATAATTCTAACAATTTGTTAATATAATTCTAGTAATAGTTTAGCCTATTTATACTTATATACATATACTTGTTCTTCTGTAGATTTCATTGGAATATCAGGCTAAGGGTATGAGGAGTCTTTCACATTTCTAGTATTTATGTCATTCTTAACATAGCTCCTAAGAATTTATTTTATGTATTTATGACTTCTGAATGTAGAACCACAGTTTCTTTTCAAATTCTTTTCCAACATTTTTAAGACTTTATTTATTTACTTTTTTTGTTCTTCTACCTCACCTAGAAAGCAGAGACAATATCTAATACAGAAAGTTTCCAATTTACAATGGTTTGACTTAGGATTTTTAAACTTTACAATGGTATAAAATGATATGCACTCAGTAGAAATCCTTCTTCAAGTATTCATACAACCAATCTGTTTTTCACTTTCAGTACAACATTCAATAAATTACATGAGTTGTTCAACAGTTTATTATAAAATCGGCTTTGTGCTAGATAATTTTACCAACTATAGGCTAAGTGTTCTGAGCATGTTCAAGTTGGCTAGTCTATGCTATGATGTTTGGTAGGTTAGGTGTATTAAATGCATTTTTAATTTTTGATATTTTCACTTTATGATGGGTTTATCTGGACATAATCCTATTGTAAGTCAAGGAGCCTCTGTATTTCCATAATAATTAAGAAACTCTAACCCTACTTGGGAATTGCTTAACCTGAGCTGCCTGCACAGAGATATTTAAATACTCAGTAGGAGAGCTTCCATGAGCAGAGCAGTTTCACTTCTGTCCGATCAGGAATTCTGCCATTTGGGTGGATCAGGGCAATGAGCAGGGAAACAATGGAAATAGTTGGTGACAAACATTGGCTGTCACTGGTAAAGGTCCCTCAGATAAATGCTTATGTGCCTTTGGCTAGTACATGGCTAGACAATGATCTCTAAAAGGGAGAGAAGTGACAACTGATACTCTCCAATGTCAACATTTTTTCAGTTTTCCTCAAAACCACAAATGTGTAATCTATTTATATTTATCAGATCCATATTCTGAGCCATATAGAAAAATCAATTTTATCTCTCCTCCCTCACAATTCAAATGCTCCTATAATGTAAACACTAGTTTATACATCATATACATAAAAATAATCTTAGTAAACTTCCACAACACAATACCTAATACAGATGCTCCTCATCTTACAATGGTTCAACTTACAATTTTTAGACTCCTCTCTTAATTTCTATTTTTAGGAATGGTAATTATTCATACCATTTAGAAATGGTAATAATGGTAATTATTCAATTTTGTGAATCCCATTATATAAAGTATGTATAGAAAGGAATACAAAATTGGAGAGAATTGATTTATGGCAAAGGAGGTCTCAGAGGCCAGCCACACGTACAACAAATAATAGGTTTGAGGCTTCACATGGCAAAGATTTGTTGCAAAGCAATATATAACATGTCTATACACAGACACACAGAACATTGGCATCCAAACATCTACCCCCCAGACAAAATGAGATCTGTAGTGTTTTCTTTTTTTGTTTTAATATTTAAACTAGAGATTGTAATAGTAGAAATGTGGCCTAGGGCTCAAAAAGAAATTAATTCTATAAAATAGAATGAGTGCTCTACTGTGCATTCCAGAATAGTTGGTTTTTGTAAGGAAACAGAAAAATTTTTTAAAGTGGATTGGTTAACATCAAGTTACTACAGGTCACCTTTCTTGGAAGGATTTAAGCAGAGAGGACTTCCTTATTACACTGACTCAGGTAGACTAGGTTCTTTCTGATTAATTGCTGTGAATCTCCTGTTTTCAGGAAAAACTGGTCTGTTTGGGCATCTACCTGATTCTTTGCACTTAGAATTAGTGACTCTATTTTAGTTTGGTCTGGTCTACTAGGACCTAGTGCAGAAAGCTGGTTCAAAACAATGGCTTCCCATAAACATTGTTTAACAATAGTCAGCCTATAAGTTTGTCAAATGCTCAGACTTTCTTGCCTATATCACAAGTGGAATTCTAGCAACCAGGCATTAAGCACTTAGCCAGAGTTGAAACATTTCCCTACTGGAGAAATTCAATAGGAACAGAGAAAAGATCTCCATATATCTGCTTTTAATCTACCTAAATGGAAACTTGTTTGTCACAAGGCCTCACTCAGGTACCTGATCCCATTTTTAGTCTCTCATTATTAAACATAAGAAAGACTAAGAATAAAAGCTATTTGAGAAGAGCTTTTTAACTCAAGAAAGAGTCTAAAATACTGAAAGAAAGCGTGAAAGTAATAGAGTGAACAAAAGAAAATTATTATTAGTATCCTCAGAGAAGGATGAGAAAGACATTTCATTGATAAAACAAGAATAACTTGCCATGTGTATTAGTTTTCTATTGTTGTATAATATAAGTTACCACAAACTTGTGGCTTAAAACAACACCCCTTTATTATCTCATAATTCCTCTGCTCAGGGTCTCACAAGGCTGCAGTCAGGTGGCTGGTCAGGCAAAGGGCCTCATCCAAGGCTCAGGCTCCACTTCCAATCAACTGTCCGGTGGCAGAGTTCAGTTCCTTTGATTTTAGGACTCAAGATCTCTGGTTGTTTGCTAGCTACAAGCTGAGGACTACTCTCATTTCCTAGAGGCCACCCATAGTTCCTTGCCAGGTAGCCCTCAAAAGCAGTTCACAACATGAGTGTCACTTTCTTCCAAGCCAGCCGGAGTTCACAGAAGCTCTCTGACTTCTGTCATTGACCTTTGGGCTTCCTTTGAAGAGCTCAGCTGATTACATCTGTCCCTTTTCATTCACTCAAAGCCAACTGATTGCACATGCTTAACTGCATGTGCAAATTCCTTTATTTTTCACATAATGCAATGTAATATACTCAAGGGAAGGACATACCATCAGATTCATAGTTTCCCTCACACTCCAGAGGAGGTAAATATATAGGGTATACATGAAAAGCCAGGAGTCTTAGAGGTCATCTTAAAATTCTGCCTAAAGACTTTGGAATAAAAAATCAGACAACAAAAAATAGCTCTTTATGACATAAAATATACTTGCTGAGAAAATTGCAATGGAAGCTTTGAAAAATATTAAGGAAATAGAATGTTCAGAAAGCAAGAGAGAAAGGTACACAGAGAGAGAAAACAAAAGTATGAGCAAAAATTAAAAGACAGAGAAATTATCTAGAATATTTAACATTTAAAAAAATTGGAATTCTATAAAGAATAGAGAAAATTCAGAGTAGACAAGTATTAAAGAAGTCAAGAGATTTCCCTGAAATAAAGAATACATATGTCTAATAGTAAAGGCCTACCTAATACGCAGAACAAAGAATAAAGACAGATCCACACCAAACCACACCATTATAAGATTTTAGTATAGGAAATGGGGAGAAATTCCTAAAGTCTCTAGAAATTTGAAAGAAGTTATGAACAAAGGAGCAAGAATATTTTCTACAAGCAGCACTGAATGTTGAATGACACTGGAGTACGTACTGTAAGATTCTGAGGAAAAGTGCATTTCGAACTAAAACTACGCAGCCAAACTCTCATTACTTGTGAGGACAGAAGACCATCAGAGCAATTTTATATGTGCCAGTTCCTGAGCAATCCCTTTCTTGGGAGTTTCTGAAAAACATTCTTCAAAAAATTTGAGACTAAATCAAGAAAGAGGAAGATGGAAGTCAGTAAAGATGAGATCAAATCAAGAAGGTAATGAAGGAAGATCAAGGTGACAGTTCTGGAACTGCTGGAAATAGCCCAGAATATGGACTTAGAATGGAGAGCTACAGAAAGGTAAAAATTAAAGATATTGAGGTGACAAATTGAACAAGTGAAAAGGAGGGGAATTATTATACAGTATGAAAACCTCATAGGGAAAGGATTGCCATACAATGTGTTACTTTGACTCTGGAGGAGCTGTATTTGCATAAGCATAATGATTTAAGCAATGATCATTGATTTAATTGAGTGTTTGAAGGGATAAATTTGGGGAAAATGGGGGAGTGGTGGAGAGATTTAAAACAGCTAAATCCTTATTTTTATTATAGAAAGTCAAGTAATAGAATATAAAATATATCAATCAAGAAATAGGTTTAGAAGAATATTTTTTAGAAGACTATCAGAAGAAAAAACTAAGTTGAAACTTTGCTTCTGAGGAATAGGAGTAAAATAAAAACAGCTCTTTCTGATTATCAACCTTCTATTATTATTTGACTTATTATATTATAAAATGGGCTTGTGGTTTTAAATTTATATTTATTAACCACATAGAAGCATCCCTACTACAGCTGTTTTGAGGTCATAATTGAATTTCAGATATAGAAATACCTTGGAGACATTGTGGATTCAGTTGTAGACCACCACAAAAGAGCAAATATCCCAGTATAGCAAGTCACAAATTTTTAGTTTCCCAATGCACACAAAGGTTATGTTTATACTACACTGTAGTCTATTAAGTGTGCAATATATGTCTGAAAAAATGTACAAGTCTTAATTAAAAAATGCTTTATTACTAAAAATTCTGATAGTCATCTGAGCCTTCAGTTAGTTGTAATCTTTTTTCTGGTGGAGGGTCTTGCCTCAATGCCGATGGCTGCTGACTGATCAGTGTGGTGGTTGCTGAAGGTCGAGGTGACTGATAATTTCTTAAAATAAGAGAACAATGAAGTTTGCCATATCAATTGATTCCTTCTTTCATGAAAGTTCTCTCTGTAGCATGTGATGCTGTTTGGTATTGTCTTATCCACAGCAGAACTTCTTCCAAAGTTGGATTCAATCCTCTCAAACTCTGCCATTGCTTTATCAACTAAGTTTATGTGATATTCTAAATCCTTTGTTGTCATTTCAACAACGTACACAGCATCTTTACCAGGAGTAGACTGCACCTCAACAAACCACTTTCTTTGCAAATCCATAGGAAGCAACTCCTCATTCATTCTCATCCATTCAAGTTTATCATGAAATTGCAGCAATTCAATCACATCTTCAGGCTTTACTTCTAATTCTAGTTCTAATTATATTTCCACCACATCTGCATTTCTACCTCCTCTGAAGACTTAAACCTCTCAAAATCATCCATGAGAGCTGGAATCAACTTCTTCCAAACTCCCGTTAATGTTAATATTTTGACCTCCTCTTATACTTTATAAATGTTCTTAATGGCATCTAGAATGGTGAAGCCTTTCCAGAAAGTTTTCGATCTACTTTGTTCAGATTCATTAGAAGAATCATTATCTAAGGTAGCCTTTCCAAAATGTATTTCTTAAATAATATTAATACTAGATAGTCAAAATTATTCCCTGATCCATGGACTGCAGAATAGATGTTGTTTTAGCAAACACAAAAACCACATTAATCTCCTTGTATATTTTCATTAGAGCTCTTGAGTAACCAGGTGCATTGTCACTGAGCAATAATATTTTGAAAGAAATCTTTTTTTCTGAGTAGTCGGTCTCAACAATGGGTGTCAAGCCTTCAGTAATCATGCTGTAAATAATATACTGTCATCCAGGCTTTGTTGTTCCATTACTAGAGCACATAGGTAGAATAGATTTAGCATAATTCTTATGGGCCCTAAAATTTTCAGAATAGTAAATGAGTATTGACTTAAATTTAAAGTCACCAGCTGCATTTATTCCCTAACAAGAGAATAAGTTTATCCTTTGGCATTTGAAGTTTTGAAGCCAGCACTGACTTCTCCTCTGTAGTTATGAAAGTACTGCATGGCATCTTCTTCCAATAGAAGGTTGTTTCATCTACAATGAAAATCTGTTGTTTAGTATAGCAGTCACCTTCATCTGTGATCTTAGCTAGATCTTCTGCATAACTTGCTGTAGCTTGAATCAGCACTAGCTGTTTCACTTTGCACTTTTATATTATGGAGATGGCTTTTTCCTTAAACCTCATGAACTAATTTCTTTTTTTTTTTTTCAATAATTTTTTTTTTAATTTTTTTAATTTATTTCAGCATATTATGGGGGTACAGATGTTTCTGTTACATATGTTGCCCTTGCCCCCACCTCCCTCCCTAAGTCCGAGTTTCAAATATGTCCATCATTTGGGTGGTGCACATTG